>JANVCJ010063427.1:1811-11811 GCA_026413505.1 Epizoanthus ramosus | reverse complement strand
ACGATGAACCAAAAAGTTGATCTATCAGATCAAAAAGCACCGGAAAAAAAGGATTAAGAAAACAAAATTGCCTTCAACTTGGTATAAAGCTGGTCGTCAGACACAGACAGTAATGAATGTCGTTGACAGTGGTTGATGACGCATTTCGGGTTCCAGGATGGTGCAGGTGCCACATAAACACACATGTTGTGACAACTGTGGAAGAAGTTGCGAGTGTGGCAGTGATGTTTGTCCAGATATATGGAGTCCTCACAGAAACACTGACACTATTCCAGCAATGACATTCAGTCAGCCTGAAGGAAATGAAGAGGGACTTAGGAAGAGGGTGGTGTCCACTGAAGTAGAGAAACGTCTCCAAAGCAAGTTGCTGGAGTTCCACAAGGAATTAGCAAATCAAGTAAATGTGGGCACAATGGTGACGTGCCCCAATGTATTGCTCGAGTTCAACTCCTTCCGCATCAAGCAAATTGTTAAGAATGCACATTCACTGTTTTCTGTGAAAGATGTCTACAAAGTTGTGGAAATTTGGCGGCACGATTATGCTGTCGCAGCCATTCAGATAATTAGTAACATTTTTGGTGACATTGACAAATCCGCAGAAGTTCCAACAGACGTTGATGGGCTAAATGATCCCCAAAATCACACTGTTCTATCTGACTGGGGACAGTTACATGATGATGAATCACTGAATCTTTTGTTAGACACTCGTGACTTAGAAGACTTTGGCTCTTCTTCTTATATATGTATTAAAGGATTCGATGATTGACACTTCAGGTTAGCTTCGCTAGGGGCTAGCAGCTACTAGCCATAGGCCAATCTTTGTTTATATTGTCTCATGAAAATGTCAGCATGATAGGTTGAAGAATTGTGAAGAAATGAGAATTTTAAATCTGCAATATTTACAGCAATTTGTATGGCGGGTGGATAAGATTGTAGTTGATAAGAGCACAGCCACTCATACCTGTACTTGGTACACAACTTGATGCATATTACTCTTTTATCGTCCTAAATATGTTTCGTATTTGAAATATATTAATATCTTCACAAGGTTGGTTGCTGCTGATAACAAGACAGCATACACCTCCATAATTGCAAGCTTGCAAAACCATGCAATTCTAAAAACCTCGTGAACATGAACAACAACATCACCCCATTGAAGCCTGTCACCAGCAACACTCGCCGATCCTCACCTCTTACCTTCGAAAACCTCCAATCCAACAAAAACTGTTATAGATCCTCTTTTTTCCTCGCACTGTCCCTGAATGGAACTCCCTTCCTCAATCTGTACGCTGTACCAATTCCTTGAACTCTTTTAAATCTGTACTAAGTAACTTAAACTTATCTGAAATAATCAACCAAAGCCACTACTATGACTAACTGCACTACCCTATGCGTTATATCCCTTAAGGGAGGTTGCATAATAACTTATTTACATTTAGATTAAACCTACATGTAGCCTATCTTCAGATGACATATTAATTATTTCTAAATATCAACGTATTACGCAAAAGAGAACGTCCAAAATATTGTAATGGAATGACATTAGTTTGCGACCTTCACGCGAGCTACGTGAGGTCTCGTTAATTCATTAGAATATCAGATGTCCTGGACTTGGACGGCAGTCTGCGGAACGACGTCAGTGCCAAGCCCAATGTCTGTTTTCGTGTTTCCTTAGAAGAAACCTTAGAAAAAAGTTTGGGAATCACTACCTAGAAAATAACTATCAAGCTAATCTAGGCTAGGTAGAGAAAATAACATAACCTCATTTAAAGTCGAGTGGCAGACACAACTATAATACAACTTTCATTAGTAATATCTAAACAACAATTAAAGACACGTACTCAAAAAAAGTGACAAAAAATGACTAAAAAGAAGAAGGGGAAAAAATGGAATGACAAAAATATGACAGTTTGCTTGAGCGAGGAGGCGTTCTTAAGTTAGTTTTTTATATTTGTGAATCATTTCTGATTGAATGGTTTTTTTGAACCTTTGTAAAGTCGATATCTTGGTTGACTCGGTAATTTTATTCCATACGTTTGCACCTTGATAGCGTATGCTAAATTTTCCAAAATTAGTCCTGACTGATGGAATGTTAAATAACTAGATCGAGAAGCTAACCTTGTGTTATAACTGTGTCTGGAAGCAACTGTTTAAAAGAAGTTTTCAAATACCATAGGAAGCTGTCCTGAATAAAGTTTATATAAAAAAATGCTGTTTTGGTATTTGACAAGATCAGTGAGCTTCGGGATTGATAATTTACTAAATAAGGGAGAGAAATGATCACAGTACTCTGCAGAAGTTAGGATTCGTATAGCTTTCTTTTGCAAAATGTAAAGTGGGTTTAGGGTGGTTTTGTAAGTATTGCCCCAAATAAAGCCCATAGTTGAGAAATGGATAAATTAGAGAATAGTATAGCTGAACTAGGATTTTGTTGGAGACATAATGCCTTAATTTGGATATTAGTCCAATTCCTCGAGAAACCTTTTTGCAAAGTTGGTGGACTTGCTCTTTCCAATTTAAGTTTTTGTCAAGCATTATACCAAGGTATTTAACCGAATTTGTCTGCTTGATGGGCTTATTGTTTATTTTAAGGTCAATAGTAATGGTATGTCTTTTTTGTGATGTTTGAAAGATAACAAAATTTGACTTGTCAATATTCAGAGATAGCTTGTTAGCACATAGCCCAGTGTGGATTTTCTTAAGTTCCATGTTGCAGCATTCTTGTAAATATTCTAGTGATTTATTAGCAAATAAATGAAAGTCAAAAGTTTGGAAGAAAGGTTAAAGTCTAAAGCCTAACCTTGTTCACCAAGTATTCTGTTCCTCGTTCCTTGTCTTTTTGGCCCGAACATCACATTTGGTGCAGTGGCGGAATTTAGTACAAGTACCTGCCAGTTGAAACTAAAAGTAAACTCATGGAAGCCTACAATTGTCTCCAATGCAAACGAGACTACAGACACAGGCACAGTTAGGGAGCAGCGAGAAGAAAGATAGAACCTCAGAAGCAGAAGATTGGGCTTGTTTAAAGAAATATCTTGATGAGAAATTCGCCGAGGTGAAGAAGGGGACGGACGAGTTACAAAACGAGTTTAAGTCCTTCAGAGAACTGGAAGGTTGCCTTTACTTTTCTCTGGAGTTGTTCAACTGTATCATAAACATTTGTCTTTGAGCGAATTATGCTGTGGGCATTTTCTACAGGATATTCATCAAAAATGACTAGGTATGACCTCAGCAGGATGGTTCATTCCCCAATAACTGCACATGACCAGCCAGACTAATAGTGCCTTGTTGTAGTGATGTCTTTCCAGGCAAACAAACATAACCCAAAATCCTGATCATAGCATTGGAATATTCTGTGAAGTTATTTACCTTGTATGTCACACTGTAGATGGTCAGAATAAGTGGCAAATATTTATCAAGTAAATTTAACAATGTTCTATACTCAAGATCTTTGCAAATAGAAAATGTTGCCTTTATACTGTCCCTTATGAACAACCAACCTCCATATACAACACGCTTTTTGGAAACAGTTGTTTGTATTCATCAAAAAGAGTTTCTCGACCATTAAGGGAGATGTGTAACGGACCGATAGATGGGATTATGGAGAGGATTCTTGGCTGATCAGTAATTGTATTCTGTGTTTCAGGTACAGAGGAGCAGACTTTAGAATATGAATGCTCTCCAGGTTGCTGTGAAGAATATTCGGGGACATTTGATGGATTGCAGAATTTCAACAGGCTTTTGTATATGTGGCAGGAACACTGAACTATTTCGCCAGGTGCTCGCGCAGGCCTGGGGCGAGTTTGCATTGCATTGAACTGGATTGATTGTATTGAGTACCCTCTAGGGCACTCGAGCGAAGGAAATACAAGTTGTATGCAGTTCAGTTGTTTTTCCGAATATATTTTGTCACTTGTGAGTGTTGTTTAGCCTGATTTTTGGGCCTGTTTTGGGTTTCTGTTGCTGCACTCTCGTTGCCCGATTGTTTGGATCGGGTTTTGGGATTTCTACTGCTACATTCTGGCGCCCGACGTGGGACAAAGAGCCCTTTGGTATTGATCAATATCATGGAATTCAGCGCCGCCGAGAAACGTGGCATCGAGAGGGATCGTGTTGTGTCGACGTTGAAGACAGCTGGAAAGGATGGCATCTCGCTGGATGACCTGGCGAACGATTATAACAACAAATTTAAGTGCGAGTTAAAGTTGTGGAAAGAGGAGTTTGTTACAATTGAGGCCTTTTTGTGTCATGGCTGCAAGGCAAAGGTTGTGGATGGTCGAGCGATCTGTGCACCGGACTCACAGACTGCTGGCTTGATCAGTGGTAATAATACAGCTGGAGCCTCTGCTCAGTACTTGTCTCGACCTCAGTTCTCACAATTTTATGGTTTCACGGAGGAGAAAAACAAAGGAGTAGCTTACCGAGTGTGGAGATTTGAGGTGAGTAGCACAATTCAAGAGGGGTCGTATACCAAAGACTTGATCGCCGAACAAGTTCGGCGGTCACTTCAGGGGGAAGCCAAAAACAAAATCGTGGGGTTTGGGCCTGGGACCCCATTGGAACAGATTTTAAAACAGCTAGATCAGTTTTACGGTGATGATGGAGCGCTTGTGGGGGATGAATTGCTTTCACAGGCCTACAAATTGAAACAGAAAGATTCTGAAGTTGTCTCTGCATTTGCTTCTCGCTTAGACACACAGTTACGCCAGGCAAAGTCCCTTGGGGCCGAGCTCTTGCCTGACGAAGAGTCGGTCGACCGACATTTAAGGCTAATTTTTTGGGAAGGGCTAAGGGAGAGTATCAAGGATAAGGCTCGCCATAAAAAGGACAGTTGCAAGTCTTTTGCAAACCTTATTGAGGCAGCAAGATATGGTGAGAAAGAAGTCCTAACAGCCCAGAATTCAAGAAAAATTGCTCGGTCAAACCAAGCATCTGAAACCCAGGGGGAGGTATTTCATACCCGGTCCCAGACCCCCAAACAAAGCCAACAAAGCCCCTACTACCCTCAGGCCCAGAGCCCCCCACACAGCTCACAAGGCCCACCATATGCTTGGTCCCAGGCCCCCCAACAATGCACACAAGGTCAAGGGCCCCCCGACCAGGAACCTCCAGCTTGGCTAGCTCAACTGTGTACCACCTTAGCTCAGACCCTGAAAGCTGAAGGAGTAGCAATGGGTGGTTCCAATGACCAGAAAACAATTGAACCCCAGTTACGACCCCAGACCAAGCCCAATCGGCCAAAGGCAGGGTCCTCCAGCAATGACCGTGATCTACCCACATGTTTTCGATGTGGTCAAAAGGGCCACATTCAGATTGGATGTCGTAATGAGCCACTGTTAAGAAACCAAGCCCAAAATGCGGGAAACGAGTGGACACCTCTGACGAGGGGTGGTCAGAGGTAGAAAATCAGAAAGACCCCCAGCAAAGCCTCAGCTCAATCCTGAACTCCATTGTGGGTGAGGCAAACGAGTGTGTGGCAATGATAAATGGTTGCCCTTGCCTTGCCCTCTTGGACTCTGGTAGTCAAGTGTCATCTGTTTCATTAGAATTTTATAATAGATACTTAAAGGGCTGTCAAATCCAACCTCTTGAAAACCTCCTGAAGGTGGTGGGGGCAGGGGGTGAGGAGGTACCCTTTATTGGTTATGTGGAAGTAACTGTTACATTTTCTGGTGAAGAGTCTAGCATTGATAGTGTACATAATGCATTATTACTTGTTGTACCTGACAACCCTTACAATGAACGCGTGCCTGCAGTAATTGGAACCAACCTGATTAAGCTGTGTAAGGGCGAGTGCACAGCAAAGTATGGGCCCCGTTATCTTCAGAAAATCAAAGCGTCTTCAGCGTGGGCTCGGGCGTACCGGTCTGTCCAAGCCTTTGATTCGTTCTTGGAAAAGCAAGAGAAGAATGGAAATGACATAAAACTGTCCTCCTCCCATAAGATCACTGTTGGTGCCCACAAGCGGGTTGTCGTGTGGGGCACAACAAGAACCTGTCCAGGACAACCTTGTAAAGCAGTTATTGAGCCCCATGAAACTGTTGTGGACTCAGACTCATTCTCAGTTACCCCGGGGCTTGTCACTCTGACCGGTAAGGGAAAAACCTGCAAAGTTCCTGTTGAAATTTCAAACCCGACTGATGAACCTATTGTCATAGAACCGAAAGCCAAATTGGCCAGCGTTTTCCTTGCTTCGAGTGTAGTGGGCCCCCTTCCCGTCAACGAAACCAATGGATCATGCGGTTCAACTGAAACAGAAGGGACACCTCCCAAAAAGCAGATGGCGAATGACTGTTTTGACACCCTCAAGGCCCAGTTCAATCTTGATGATACAACACTAGAGGATGGTGAGAAGGAGGAAGTGTACAGACTGCTTAGTCGTATGTCCAACACATTTGCAAAAAATCCTAACGACCTTGGATGCACCGATGCGGTTGAACACGAGATCAAACTGACAGATGGGGTGCCCTTCAAAGAGTCACACCGTCGTGTTCCCCCGGGTCAACTAGAAGAGTTTCGGCAGGCCATCCAGGGACTACTTGATAATGGAGTGCTCAAGGAGTCAAAGAGCCCATACGCATCAGCGGTAGTCCTTGTCAGGAAGAAGGATAATAGTCTTAGAGTATGCGTTGACTTCCGCAAGCTAAACGCAAAGACGGTCAAAGACTCGTACCCAATCCCCCGGGTGACCGAAATTCTCCAAGCGATGAGTGGAGCCAAGTATTTCTGTACTTTAGATCTTCAGAGTGGCTATCTCCAGGTGCGTATAAGGGATGAGGACCAACCCAAGACCGCCATGACAACACCATTTGGCCTGTATGAACATACCAGAATGGCGTTCGGTCTCACCAATGCACCGGCCACCTTCCAACGACTTATGGAACACTGTCTTGCAGACCTAAACTTCAAGAAATGTGTAGTTTATATTGATGATGTAATTGTGTTTGCCAAAGATTTCGAGGAAATGATCGAAAGACTTGAGGAAGTCCTGAATCGACTTACAAGGTATGGCCTTAAGTTGAAACCCTCCAAATGCAAACTGTTCCAGACTCGCGTTCGCTGCCTTGGCCATGTTGTGTCGGCCAATGGTATTGAGGCAGACCCAGACAAGATTGCAGCTGTCTTGGATTGGCAAAGTCATCCACCGCAGAACACTAAGGAACTCCAAACATTCCTTGGGTTTGCAGGATATTACCGTTCATTTGTTCCTAACTTCTCAAAGATTGCAGAACCCCTACGCCGTCTGCTTGGGATCAAGCCAAAGTCGGGCCGGAAGACCCAGCCAAAACCACCTCAGTTTGAGTGGACACTCGATTGTCAATCAGCGTTCGAGACCTTGATTGAGAAACTAACTTCTCCTCCAATTCTTGGTTTCCCCGATTTTGAACTCCCATTTGTTGTTCATATAGATGCCAGTGGACTTGGACTTGGGGCAGCCTTGTATCAGAGGCAAGAGGGAGCCTTGCGAGTTATTTCGTACGGAAGTCGAGCGCTAAACAGTGCAGAGAGAAACTACTCAGCTTATAGGAGGGAATTCCTGGCACTGAAATGGGCGGTTGCAGATAAGTTTCGTGACTATCTCTATGGAATGAAGTGCCACATTGTTACAGACAGCAATCCACTGACTTACCTTGTCACTTCAGCTAAACTTAGTCCCACAGACCATCGTTGGCTTGCAGCTTTGGCTCCATTTGACTTCACAATCACTTACCGCAAGGGCAGTGCCAATGGAGATGCCGACGGTTTATCGAGGAAACCATTCTACCCACCTAGCTCAAATGAGATGTCTTGCTCTAAGGATGACTACCTGAGCCCATTCCTGGACAGACTTCAGCCTGAGCTACCAAATGATGTTATTTGCCCAACTGAGGGATTTCGTGCACTTTCTCAGGCACATGCAGTCCCCCTAGACCCAGCCGAGGAAGAAGCTACCAGCTGGTACCCCGCAGCTGAGGTCCTTGGTGCCCAGGCTGGGGCAGTGATGGCAAATCTACAAGACACCGAGGAGCCTATCGGATCACCTTGCACGCCCTCTATATCGCCAGACGATTGGCCAGAACTGCAACAACGGGACCCGGTCATCGGGCAGGCCCTCCCCTTTGTCAGGAGGGGTTCGGGGCCAACAGTCAAGGAGCGTAAAGGTATGGTGCCAGAGGTCCAACGACTGCTTAAGCAATTAGATCATCTGACTATGCAACAAGGCATTTTAAAGCGTCGTCGAACAGTGAACGGAACTGAATGTTTCCAACTAGTGCTTCCTGCAGCTCTTCACAGTCAAGCAATTTGTGGTCTTCATGACGATGTTGGTCACCCTGGTAGAGATCGCACGCTTGAGCTTGTGCAAGAACGCTTTTATTGGCCATTCATGTCAAGGGACGTAACAGCGTTTGTTTCCAGCTGTGATAGATGTATCAAGCGCAAGGCACCAGACCCACCTTTAGCCCCGATGCACTCACTTCGTGCAACTGAGCCCATGGAACTGCTGGCCATTGACTTTCTCTCACTGGAGGAAGGTAAGGGTGGTTTCAGTAATGTCTTAGTGGTAACAGATAGCTTCACCAAGTTTGCCTGGGCATTCCCCACTCGTGACCAAAAGGCAAAGACTGTGGCAAAGGTCTTGTGGGAAAAGGTGTTGCTGAACTATGGTTTTCCTCACCGTCTCCACTCTGACCAGGGGCGTGATTTTGAGTCTGCAATCATTCGCGACCTGTGTAACCTGGCAGGTATTTGCAAGTCTCGTACTACCCCGTATCACCCGCAAGGTAACTCACAAACGGAACGTTTCAATAGAACACTGTTGGATATGTTGGGAAGCCTAGACGAAGAGAAGAAGTCAAGTTGGCCGAATTACCTTCTTCCCATGACACATGCTTATAACTGTATGAAGCATAGCACCACAGGGTTTTCACCGCATTACTTGATGTTTGGACGACACCCTCGTCTCCCAGTTGATGTATGCTTGGGAGTTGGCATGGATGGGGAGTCACGTTCCCACTCGTCGTATGTGGATGAACTCAGGGAGCGACTGCAGTTTGCATTTAAACTTGCTGAGAAAGAAACTGAAGCTGCGGCCTTGAGGAACAAACGACGTTATGACATGCGTGCCCGGGACCTGCTGCTCCAACCTGGAGACCGTGTCCTCGTACGAAACCTAAGCGTGCGAGGAAAGCACAAGCTAGCAGATCGATGGGAAAACACCCCTCATATCGTGTTGAAGCGGATGGGCGAATTACCTGTTTACAGTGTCGAGCCCGAGAATGGTGGACGCAGTCGCACCCTTCATCGCAACCTGCTTCTACCCTTGACTGCAATCCCTGTTCGAACCCCATCTCCTGGGGATACTGCCACCAGACGGCAGCGGCGCCTACCTGCTATTCCCCGTGTGTCTGGAAGGCCTCCCAAGCGGCAGCGGCGTAAACTACCGGCTCTGCCACACAAGAGCGAGACACCAGAGCAGGACTTAGCAGAAGAAGAGGAGGTAGATCTTGTGTTACTACCCCTTAATTCTAATGCAAAGGAGTTCTGTACGGTGGCCCCAGCGATTCCAGGAGAGAGAGACGGAACAGATGGAGACGCAGAACTGGGAGCTTCTCTGCCATCGCCGGACAGGGAAGCAAATGTGGACACAGGACAAGAATCTCCTCTGCCGCCCTCCAGCCCAGTCGACGTGCAGCTGCCTGAGGAAGGCATAGGACCTCCTGACCCAGATAGAGAGGAAATCCAGCGTACAAGCTCAGGACGTGTTAGTCGCCCTCCTAAGCGACTAATAAATGAATACTAACAAACTGGTGATTGTACGTACTGTTGTGTTTTGTTACAATTGGAGACTGTAAGTTGTTTTTTTTTTGCATCAATAGTTCAGACATTTGTTGTCGCTTCAGCCACTTGAAACGTCGAGACGCCGTTTCCCTAAAGGGGGAGGAATGTGGCAGGAACACTGAACTATTTCGCCAGGTGCTCGCGCAGGCCTGGGGCGAGTTTGCATTGCATTGAACTGGAT
>JANVCJ010063316.1:0-13126 GCA_026413505.1 Epizoanthus ramosus | reverse complement strand
TATCAATATGTGTGTTCCACCTTAGATCTGATGATATTTGTACTCCAAGGTATGGATGGGTGCTTGTTGCTTCCAAAGGCTGATCATATAGTTGGTAAACATACCTGGACACATTTCTCTTGTTGGTTATGTGGATGACCTTGCATTTGTTTGGATTAAAGTGGAGGTGATTTACTGTCGACCAAGCTGAAAGTTTGTCAAGATCTGACTGAAGGGCGGTTTGGGAGTTATGGTAATGGAGCTGCAGGTACATGGCACAATCATCTGCAAATAGGCGGATGTTTGATGTTATGCCGTCTGGTAAGTCGTTTATAAATAGAAGAAAGAGTAGTGGGCCAAGTACGGAACCCTGAGGTACTCCTGATGTGACATCACATGGCTCGGAAAATTCACCATTGACGACAGTCACCTGCGTTCTGTTACTTAAGAATGATTGAATCCATGCAAGTAGCTGGCCGCGTATTCCGTAGTGGTCAAGTTTTCGGATCAGGTAGCTGTGTGTGACGGAATCGAAAGCTTTGGAAAAATCAAGGAGGATCAGATCAGTTTGATTGTGGTTGTCCAACGCTTTGGCCAAGTCGTGTATAGTGATAATAAGTTGTGTTTCGCAAGAGTGATTTTGCCTGAAGCCATGCTAAAAAGGAGTCAAAAGGTTGTGGTAATCAAGATGCTTCATGATGTGGCTTGCCAGAATGTGTTCCAAAAGTTTACAGGAAATACTTGTTAGTGATACCGGACGGTAGTTTGTTGGATCAGATCGTGTACCTTTCTTGTGAATTGGTGTGACAAAGGCGTGTGTCCAATCTGACGGAACAATGCCTGAATTTAGAGACTGTTGGAAGATAACTTTGAGTATTGTGGCAGCCTCATAAGGTATTAGTTTGAGTAGACGAGCTGGGATTTGGTCGGGACCGGATGCTTTGTTTGGTTTCAGTTTGTTTGTTTGTTTGTCTGATTTTGTTATAATCGTTTCTCAATCAACGCGTGTTTAACAACAGTGTAATAAGTTGTTAGGCATTTCGGTCAGTATTACGAACAAGAAGCCTCCCATAAACCTTAAAATTACTATATCTGCTTATATTATTTGCATCGGTATTTATTTTATTGGATCGACATATACAACATCTAAAATAAACACTTGCGTTTGAAATTAGTTAGCCGACAACGATTGAGCGATAAAAACGCTACTGAACAGGAGATAACACGTTAAAGATTCATAACATATCCAATTGTTGCGATAAAAAAAACTTACTTTTCACAGCTTTGAAAACGGCAACAGTGATGATCAGGTTGTCAAATATTTTCACTCTCTCCCACTCCACTGGATTATGAGAATTGATAAATTATGCCTGTGTGGGTCTAGGGTGGTGTATAAATTGTCATGACCGAAGATATTCCCAAGAGGCACGACACTAGCCGACAATTCTCCAAACATTGCCCTGCAAACTTGTGAAATCGAAAGCTGTCGAGCTCTTTGTCTCAAAAATCCGAACCATAACAATAGGCAAAGCCGAGTACTCTGGTAATTTGTGCATGAGAGAAATGTAGCCATTCTTTACGACTGGCCATACAAGATACTCTCGTAAACACAGCGTGGTTCAAGGTCGTCCCGTACCTGTATGGTTGTTCAGGTAAGAGTATGTACGAAGATATTTGATAATTTACCTGCAACACCAAATTGTTTAATATTCAATATTGACAACTCGGACGCGGAAACCAGGAGTTGCAGGAGTCGCTATTCGTTCGAAAAGGAACCTTCCTTCACTATCTCCAGGCAGCAACTGCTTTCTAACAACAGCAACTGTGGCTGCTGTAGCGTGATCCGCGATCTCGCGACTTGTGACTGCAGACCACAAGTCACGTGATCGCAGGTCATGTGTCCATGAATACGGTACAAGTTCCAATGAAACTCAGGAGGGACACATTTGGAGCCCGCATGATGCGCCTTACTTACCAGGGACCTCACGCGCAAGGTCCGACCAAGGAACGTGATACAGTGACGTTAGCATTAGCGATGAACACACGTTTGGCGACTCAAGAGAAGGCACTGGGGCCGATGCACATCATTACGGATCAGTTATCAAGAACACCCGTGAGTAGTGTTTTTGGAGAATCTATTTTACCCAATAATGGAACATATTTATGCTATTGCATACACTGAAGTTTTACATTTGAATACTGCCAAATGTTATAAAGAAAGCGATTGATCTCAATATTTTAGTGCGTTTTGAACGCTACTAACGATCATTGCTGTTTGATGTTTATTTTTAGGAATGCTTTGTTTATCTTTCGGTACAATTCACATTTGCAAAGCGAATACTTGCTTTAATTATAATAATTTAGTTTAAAAACTGTGCAACGAATGTGCTCGTCCTGTCTTGTAGTAGAGTATTCCGGTAATTTGTGAGAGAAATGTAGCCATTCTTGACATCTTATGTTTTTCGCCCTGAAGGTGGAAGGTTTGAGCTGACGTTTTGAGCGCTAGCCCTTTCTCAGAGCTCTCTTTTGCTGACGCACTTCTACTAAAAGCTTATAAAGATGTAGGGCAACAAATGTAGCTTTTCCACAACGAGTTGGTTTTATTGAATGTCCATGTCTTCTTGGCTACTATCTATTGGGCGATCCATATAAAATGTAACAACGTCTGTGTGACTACAAAAAAACAGTCTGTAAAATCTACCAAATTACGTACAATAATATTTCAGTAAATTCAGTGTTAGATAAATCTGGGGAGGGGCCAACGGCCATCGGGGCTAGCGTGTAGAATTAAAGTTTTACGTACCTACCTGCTTAGCGGGAGAAGCGCGCGTGCACTCCTTAAATTACTTCTGTTACATCGCTCAGTGACTTACATCTCATTGAAACGACTAATTATTATTTTAAATCAAAGTTACAAATCGGTACATTCAAGAATTTCGAGACAATTTGAATTTACACCAAGTAACCAATTATGTGCAGTATTCTCATTACTTTATCAAATCTAATTACTTAATTAAAACACGTCATAAGAATCCTTTATTACGTCATTAGTGAACCATTGAAACCATTTCAACTTTGATATTGTATGTCACAAGTTATATTAAAAGACATGAAGAAAGATTTGGTTATCAACTTTGGAAATATGGTAAGCAAAACATGTGTGAAATTATCTTGCTTTCTATTGGATAAAAATGTGATTTAAGATTATGTATTATGAATGCGATGCCTATGGATTCCTAATGTAGTAAAAACTTTGCACGTTTTACTCGTCCCTGTTTCAAGACCTGAAAACTCATGCAGCATTTCCCACAAGAGTGAAAATTAGTCACAATACAGGATAATTTCAGATATTAGTGCCAAGTGGTATTTATTTTCGATGGACTTAATTCTTGCGATTCTCGCGATTGCTTAAAGAATCGCTTAATTAACGGGGTATCGCCAATCTTAACGAAGCGGAATTTAATATTCCTATTACAAAAAAACCTTGTTATAAAGTTTTACACATTTTTTGTAACTTTAACAACTTTGAATTTTCAAACAGCAATACATCCGAGAAAAGATATCTTAAGTGCTGACCTGTATAATAACATGGTGCGCTGAATCGCAGATGAATTTGTGAACCTTTGTTAATGTGGGCTTTACCGCTTTCGAAACTTTTCACGAAATGTAGTTCCTTCTAAAACAGGTTTGATGCCAAATCGCTAAATGTAATTCTCCCTAAGTTTATCTTTCACGTTTCCCGATACTTTAGTTATCATTCTGCGATGCACATATCGGTACCTGCATGCTACCGGAAACACTGCGCCTTTTTAAGGTGTTTGTTTCGAAACTCACCAAACGCAGTAACATTTCGTACAGTTATAATAATTAACAAGTACACAGAGGGATTTTATATATACAATGAATTCTGCCATTCAATCTGGGAAGTTTGAGATGTACAAGCCATTAGGCATTACTGAATAAATTACTAGCTCATTTAATACAAGAAACATTGAAGGCGTTTGTAATGACGTTTTTAGCGAGGATACATGCATTGGACATGTACCCTTGCTGAAAGTGTTACTACTTAAAAGTACATTGTCGGCTCTTATCTTGGAAAGAGTTAGAGACGAGGATTCAACAGCAGTCACCCTGTACTTTCGTGCTGGAATGTGTTGCCGTATGCTCAGGTGCGGCAGTCGCGTTTGTGTTGTTTTTCGCTTCGTTATTTATCGTCGCGCTCTTCGGCGTGCAAAGGAACCGCTGCCGATTTTACGTGCTTGCAACGCAAGTGGCTGAAACTGGTATATCTTGGCCGTATTTTGCGTCGTTGAAGAAGGTGCAGATATTTTGTAGGATCATGAAAGGTGGACAGGTGGAAAGAAATAGATAATGGATAAAAAAGTCAAGCTCTTACGCAAGCGAACCCGAGATCTCCAGGAGAACGATTCGGGCAATATACATCTCCTGTATCAGGCACTGACTCGGGACTTTTTGTCCTTCCTGGAATAGGTACCACTGACGCTCCTGGGCAAAACAGAAGATCGTCCAACATGGTAGTCACGGAGCAACCAAGACGAGAAGGATACGACCTACCGTACCCGTGTTGTTTCGATTGCTGTGAGCGGAAGACCCGGGGATACGAGACCCAATGCCAAGCTGAAATAGGAGGGCAACAGGTCTACGACAGAAACAAAGAGCATAACACGGACACCGTCTAGAGTAAATCCATGGCCTATAAGAGTCGTAGAACACGATGTTGTCAACTCTGTTAACCCATTTGCGTGTTCTACGAACACGTCCTTGTATTAACAGTATCGACAACTCGGACGCGGAAATCATGAGTTTTGATGAATCGCTATTCTTTCAAAGAAATGTATTTATTGGATCGAATAGTGACTCACGCAACTGTTCCCATTAGCTACCCCCAGTAGCTCCAGACACCGACGGCTTTCTCATTGCAGCAACGGCAGCCACAAGTCACTTGATCGCAGATCATGTGACTTTAATTTAAAACACGGCACAAGTTCCCATGAAGCTCAGGAGGGACACATTTGGAACCCCCGTGATGCACTTTACTTGCCAGGGACCTCACGCGCAAGATCTGACCAAGGAACGCGATACAGTGACACCGCAGTGATGTTACTATGTCCCGCTCCTTGATCAGGTCTTGGCCAGGAACTGGGCCCGATGCGCATCGTTACGGTCACTGATTAAGAACACGCGTGATTGACGTTTTAAGATAATCTATTGTACTTGTATTAACTAAAATAACAACTTATTTTGAAAACTGCATGTGTAGCGAATGTGCTCGTCCTGTCTTGTAGTCGAGAGAAATGTCAGCCATTCTTTACGACTGGCCATACAAGAACTCTCGTAAACACAGTGCGCTTTTAGGTTATCCCGTAGTCTTTACTTGCATGTTTGTTCAGGTAGAGTATGTACGAAAATATTTGATAATTTACCTGCAACTCCTGATATCGGCGTCCGATTCGTCATTATTGAATGTTGACAACTCGGACGCGGAAACCAGGAGTTGCAGGAGTTGCTATTCGTTCGAGAAAGAACCTGACCCCACTAACTGCAAGGAACCGACGGCTTTCTCATAGCAGCAACTGTGGCTGCAGTAACGTGATCTGCAATTTCCTGACATATGACCACAGATTACAAGTCACGTGATCGTAGGTCATGTTACCATGAATACGGTACAAGTTCCCATGAAACTCAGGAGGGACACAGTTGGAGCCCGCATGATGCGCCTTACTAACCAGGGACCTCGCGCGCAGGGTCTGACTAAGGAACGCGATAATGTGACGTTACTATTATCGATAGACACCTCCTTTGAGGACTCAAGAGAAGGCACTGGGGCCGATGCGCGTCATTAAGGGCCAGTGATCAAGAACACCAGTGAGTAGTGTTTTAAGAGAATCTATTTTGCCCAATAATGGAACATATTTATGCTATTGCATACATTGAAGTTATACATGTGAATGCTGCCGAATGTTGTAAAGAAAGCGGTTGATCTTCATGTTTAGTGAGTTTTTGAATCCCAATGACGATCAGTTACTGTTTTAGTATTTATTTTTAGAAATATATTGTTTGTCTATCGGTACAGTTCACACTTGCAAAGCGAATAGTTGTTTTAATTATAATAACTTAGTTTGAAAACTGTGTAACGAATGTGCTCGTCCTATCTTGTAGTCGAGTACTCTGGTAATTTGTGAGAGAAATGTAGCCATTCTTTACGACTGGCCATACAAGAGACTCTCGTAACACACAGAGTGGTTCTAGGTTGTCCCGTACCTGTATGTTTGTTCAGGTGAGAGTATGTACGAAGATATTTGATAATTTACCTGCAACTCCCAAGTTCAGCACCTGAGTTGTCATAACTCGGACGCGGAAACCAGGAGTTGCAGGCGTCGCTATTCGTTCGTAAAAGAACCTGACACCACTAACTCCAGGCACCGACGGCTTTCTCATAGCAGCAACTGTGGCTGCAGTAAGGTGATCTGCAATTTCCTGACATGTGACCGCAGATCACAAGACACGTGATCGCAGGTCATGTTACCATGAATACGGTACAAGTTCCCATGAAACTCAGGAGGGACACATTTGGAGCCCGCATGATGCACCTTAATTACAAGGCACTTAGGTAGAGGTAGAGGCGAGGATTCATCAGCAGTGACCCGGAACTTTCCTGATGGGATGCGTTGCCGTCTGCTAATTTTAATTTACTTGACCAAAAAGAACAAAAATGCGACATTTTGGTGAGGCTATTTATCGTCGCGTTCTTCAGCTGCGTTGTAAATTTCATCGGGTCACTAAACTCATCACTCAGGTAGACTGATTGGCAACGAAGACGAGTCGCTATCCACAAGGATTGCTTAGCCTGGAAATTCTGGTTGTCTGGTGGCTTATCAGGAAAAGTATATCACGAACAGAGAGGCAAGATGTGATGCTTTGTGACAGAAGCCGCGTGATCACTATTCTCAAAAATTAAGAAGCAGTGAGGCAGTTTGGTTCTACAGACTCGGGTAGATTAAGATATGCCTCATCAACGACTTTAGATCGACCTGGTGCTCGGATTCCGTTTTCCTCCTTACAATATAATGAGAAAGTCAGTATGGCCCAATTAATTTCTTAAACAAGGTCTACATTTCCCCAAATTAGCATCAATGAACGTTTCCAAAGGTTATACTCGCGAACTTCAATTGTAGCCGGTTCAAAGGGCCAGTCACGTGATCATCTCTATCGGAAAACAAACATACTAAATATTTTAATTTGTTAAGATGAATGTTCCGGCCCATTATCGTGCTCAACATGGAATAATATTCACATACGACACTACTCAGTGTACGTAGTTCATAATTATGGATTTTATTTATGAAGATAATGTTTAATTTAGTACATTTCCAACAACGGTTTCGGGCAGATTTTCCCTGGCAATGGATATAGTACAGATACATAACTACGTGCCGCCTGATTTTGAACGCGAAATACACTCGAAATTTCAAAGGAATTGAAACACGAATCTTGAGAGGTGATTGTTAGAAGATTTGCAAGTTTATTTTCAAAATAATATGTAGATTTATATTTCGACGAAATCCTGAATGACTTTGGTCGATCAGATATTGACCGTTTCTCTAAAGACCGCGATGTTCCAGTTAAATGAGCCTGCGCTCTAACAGCGGATGACTGCCCTACGGATGGCAAACACAGCCAACTTCAAATTAAAGACTTATCTTATCCTACATCTTACATGTTATACTCTGTTAGTAGCTGATGCTAATACTGGGAGGCAACTAGGGCAAGTGCAAAAAGGAATATAATAATGAAGATATAATAAACTTACCGTGTACAACAGGCTAGAGTAAGCATTATCGACTGTCTCGTGGTACAACTCCCTGTGGTACGGTCAGGGCTAGCGCGTGGAAACTCAACTACCTGCTTGGCCCTAGTAGCAGAAGCTAGCGTTCACTCCTAAAGTAACTTCTGTTATGTCGCTCAGTGACTTCGATCTCATTAAAGCGACTAATAATTATTTTAAATCAAACTTACAATGGTAGTTGGGAGACAATTTTGATACAGATACAAAAGGGCCAAATTCACCTTCTAAAATCAACTGTAAAAAAATTATAACCAGAAAAAAGCCGTTAACAGGTGAAAAAATATTTTTGAAAAATGACGTCATTGTTTAGGTTCTAGTAACCATGGAAACCAATTAAATGTCACGTGACTGTACCAAAATTAAAGATATTTGATAATTTCCCTCCAACTCCTGATTTCCGTATTAGAATGGTCAATATTCAATATTGACAACTCGGACGCGGAAACCAGGAGTTGCAGGAGTCGCTATTCGTTCGAAAACGGAACTTCCTTCACTATCTCCATGCAGCAACTGCTTTCTCATAGAAGCAAATGTGACTGCAGTTACGTGATCCGCAATCCAGCGAACTGTGACTGCAGACCACAAGTCACGTGATTGCAGATCGTGTGACCTTGAACACAGTACAAGTTCCCATGAAGTGCAGGAGCGACACATTTGGAGCCCGCGTGATGCGCCTTATATTATATGCCAGTGACCTCACGCGCAGGGTCTGACCAAGGAACGCGATACAGTGACGTTAGTATTAGCGATGAACACACGTTTGGCGAAGACGCTGAAGAAGACGATGTTATTTATCGTCGCGTTCTTAATACTGCAAGGAAATCTTACCGGTTTTACCTGCGTTGCTATGACGGCACTTGTAACACCAATGGTTGTCATTTGCGTATCTGTGGCCACATTTTGTTGGCCTGAAGGCGGTACATATATTTTGTAGGATCATGAAGGCAGCAATATCTGTTCCGGTTCATCTGTGGATAAACACGATAATTGAACTGGAGAATGCGCTCGGTTCAGGTAAGAGTATGCACGAAGATATTTGATAATTTCACTGCAACTCCTGATTTCAGCACCTGAATTGTTGAATATTGAATGTTGACAACTCGGAAGCGGAAACCAGGAGTTGCAGGAGTCGCTATTTGTTGGAAAAAGAACCTGTCCTCACTAACTCCAGGCACAAGTCACGTGATCATAGGTCGTATGCCTTGAACACGGTACAAGTTTCCATGAAGCTCAGGAGTGACGAGCCTGCGTGATGCGCCTTACAAGTTCCCATGAAGCTCAGGAGGGACACATTTGGAGCCCGGGTGATGCGCTTTACAATTTCCATGAAGCTAAGGAGTGACACATTTGGAGCCCGCGTGATGCGCCTTACAAGTTCCCACGAAGCTCAGGAGTGACACATTTGGAGCCCGCGTGATGCGCATTACAAGTTCCATTGAAGCTCAGGAGGGACACATTTGGAGCCCGCGTGATGCGCTTTACAAGTTCCCATGAAGCTCAGGAGGGACACATTTGGAGCCCGGGTGATTTGCTTTACAAGTTCCATGAAGCTAAGGAGAGACACATTTGGAGCCCGCGTGATACGCCTTACAAGTTCCTATGAAGCTCAGGAGGGACACATTTGGAGACCGCGTGATGCTCCTTACAAGTTCCCATGAAGCTCAGGAGGGACACATTTGGAGCCCGCGTGATGCGCCTTACAAGTTCCTATGAAGCTCAGGAGGGACACATTTGGAGACCGCGTGATGCTCCTTACAAGTTCCTATGAAGCTCAGGAGGGACACTTTTGGAGCCCGCGTGATACACCTTACAAGTTCCTATGAAGCTCAGGAGGGACACATTTGGAGACGGCGTGATGCGCTTTACAAGTTCCATGAAACTAAGGAGTGACACATTTCGAGCCCGCGTAATGCGACTTACAAGTTACCGTGAAGCTCAGGAGTGACACATTTGGACCCAGCGTGATGCGCATTACAAGTTCCCATGAAGCTCAGGAGTGACGACCCCGCGTGATGCGCCTTACCAGTTCCCATGAAGCTCAGGAGTGACGACCCCGCGTGATGCGCCTTACAAGTTCCCATGAAGCTCAGGAGTGACGAACCCGCGTGATGCGCCTTACCAGTTCCCATGAAGCTCAGGAGTGACGACCCCGCGTAATGCGCCTTACAAGTTCCCATGAAGCTCAGGAGTGACGACCCCGCGTGATGCGCCTTACAAGTTCCCATGAAGCTCAGAAGTGACGACCCCGCGTGATGCGCCTTACAAGTTCCCATGAAGCTCAGGAGTGACACACTTGGAGCCCGCGTGATGCGCCTTACAAGTTAGCGATGAACACACGTTTGGCGAAGACGCTGAAGAAGACGATGTTATTTATCGTCGCGTTCTTAATACTGCAAGGAAATCTTACCGGTTTTACCTGCGTTGCTATGACGGCACTTGTAACACCAATGGTTGTCATTTGCGTATCTGTGGCCACATTTTGTTGGCCTGAAGGCGGTACATATATTTTGTAGGATCATGAAGGCAGCAATATCTGTTCCGGTTCATCTGTGGATAAACACGATAATTGAACTGGAGAATGCGCTCGGTTCAGGTAAGAGTATGCACGAAGATATTTGATAATTTCACTGCAACTCCTGATTTCAGCACCTGAATTGTTGAATATTGAATGTTGACAACTCGGAAGCGGAAACTAGGAGTTGCAGGAGTCGCTATATGTTGGAAAAAGAACCTGTCCTCACTAACTCCAGGCACAAGTCACGTGATCATAGGTCGTGTGCCTTGAACACGGTACAAGTTCCCATGAAGCTCGAGAGTGACGAGCCCGCGTGATGCACCTTACAAGTTCCCATGAAGCTCAGGAGGGACACATTTGGAGCCCCGTGATGCGCTTTACAAGTTCCATGAAGCTAAGGAGTGACACATTTGGAGCCCGCGTAATGCGCCTTATAAGTTCCCATGAAACTCAAGAGTGACACATTTGGAGCCCGCGTGATGCGCATTACAAGTTCCATGAAGCTAAGGAGTGACACATTTGGAGCCCGCGTGATGCTCTTTACAAGTTCCTATGAAGCTCAGGAGTGACGAGCCCGCGTGATGCGCCTTACAAGTTCCTATGAAGCTCAGGAGGGACACATTTGGAGCCCGTGTGGTGCGCCTTACAAGTTCCCATGAAGCTCAGGAGGGACACATTTGGAGCCCGCGTAATGCGCTTTACAAGTTTCATGAAGCTAAGGAGTGACACATTTGGAGCCCACGTGATGCGCCTTACAAGTTCCCATGAAGCTCAGGAATGACACACTTGGAGCCCGCGTGATGCGCCTTACAAGTTCCCATGAAGCTCAAGAGTGACACACTTGGAGCCCGCGTGATGCGCCTTACAAGTTCCAGTGAAGCTCAGGAGGGACACATTTGGAGCCCGCATGATGCGCTTTACAAGTTCCATGAAGCTCAGGAGCAACACACTTGGAGCCCGCCAGAGCACTTTACATACCAATGACCTCACGCGCAATATATGTAGGGATGAGCACACGTTTTCGGTCTCAAGAGAAGGCACTGGGGCCGACACGCATTGTTACGTGATTGGTGTTAAGATAATCAATTGTATCCAATAAGGGAACATTTTCATACTATTGTTTACACTGAAGTTCTTTATAAAATTCGGCAGCATTCAAATGTAGACATTGAAGTTCTGCATTTGAATGCTGGCGAATTTTATAGAGAAAGCGTTAGTGAGTTTGTGAATCCCACCGACGATCAGTTACATTTTAATATATTTTTAGGAATGTTTTGTTTGTGTATGAGTACAATTCACATTTGCAAAGAGAATTCTTGTTTTAATTAAAATAACTTAGTTTGAAATCTTTATAACGAATGTGTTCGTCCTGCCTTGTAGTCGAGTTCTCCCGCAATTTGTGAGAGTAATGTAGCGATTCTTGATGTGTTATGTTCTTCCCTGTGAGGATGAAAGGTTTAAGCTGCTGCTTTGAGAGCTAGCCCTTTCTCGGAGCTCTCTTTTTCCCATGCACAAAAAAGGGCCAACTGTCTTATTAGGAACTACCAAGACCAGGGTTACGTTTTATTAATTCCATCATGTAGGAGGGTCAAATGGGATTTATTTTATCATAACCTCTTTGTCTTTTGTTCTTGATATTACTTCACTTTCCGGCACACTGGGAACTTGATCAGTTACAGATAAGGGTTAGCTCAAAACTGATTGGAGGATTATAATCGGACACTTTTTCGTCTTACAAAGTTTTATAGAAGCAAAACTATAACCAAATTGAACAATGTCAAATGGAATCAATTGTGAAGTTGGAATATCGCAAAACGAAATATAATGTAACAATGTGTGTGTGTGCAAGAAAACAGGGAGCTAAATCTGCCAAATTACGAACAATAATACTTCAGTAAAAGATTTAACAAATTCACTGTTACGTAAATCTAGGGAGGGGCCAACGGCTGCCGGGGCTAGCGTGTAGAATTAAAGTTTTACGTACCTACCTGCTTAGCGGGAGAAGCGCGCGCGCACTCCTTAAATTACTTCTGCTACATCGCTCAGTGACTTCCATCTCACTGAAACGACTAATTATTATTTTTAAATCAAAATTACAACGGTACATTCAAGAATTTCGAGACAATTTGAATTTACACCAAGCAACCAATTATATGCAGTATTCTTTATTACTTTAGCAACTCTAATTACTTAATTAAAACACGTCATAAGAATCCTTTATTACGTCATTAGTGAACCATTGAAACCACTTCAACTTCTCTTCGCTGCTTGACGCTGGTGGAATTCTTGGCAGAGAGAGAGTTTGATATTGTATTTCACAAGTTATATTAAGAGACATGAAGAAAGATTTGGTTATCAACTTTGGAAATATGGTAAGCAAAACATATGTGAAATTATCTTGATTTCTATTGGATAAAAATGTGATTTAAGATTATGTATTATGCATGCGATACCTGTGGATTCTTAATGTTGTAAAGACTTTGCACGTTTTAGTTGTCCCTGTTTCAAGACCTGAAACTCACGCAGCATTTTCCACAAGAATGAAAATCAGTCACCATGCAGGATAATTTCAGATATTAGTGCCAAGTGGTATTTATTTTCGATTGACTTAAGTCTTACTATTCTCGCGATTGCTTAAAGAATCGCTTAATTAAAGGTGATGTTACACGGGACAAAAATTGGATAAAAATTGGATAAAAATGTGATTTAAGATTATGTATTATGCATGCGATACCTGTGGATTCTTAATGTTGTAAAGACTTTGC
>JANVCJ010063315.1:0-21846 GCA_026413505.1 Epizoanthus ramosus | reverse complement strand
AAAAACCATACCCATTTTCAGACCAAATGTTCAAAATGTATACCCAATTTCAGACGAAAACGGCTCGAAAACCATACCCTTTGGAGCCGCACATACCCATACCACTCATGTGAGGGAGTGCCGCCCCCCCCCCCCCCCGGGGCCACATGTAGTTTGAATTATAGAGCTGGCACTCAAAGTAATCGCTCATATTAAGAAACCCTACTAACAATAGTTACCCCTTATGTATCATATTAGCTTCTTTTATTCTCTTTCTGGAAAGTCAATAAATAATCACTGCCGCTGTACTGTTTTTAATTAGTGCACAATTCGCCATCGTGATGGCTGCTCACACTTGCCTATTTCCTTGTCACTACATAAACTGTTGAAAGTTGTGTCAGCATTAAAACCTAAGATATCGCGCTCTTCCTGAATACGGAATGAAAACGTGGATTCGTGTGTTCCAGTAAAGTATCTAGCGTGAGCACAAATCCACTGGTCTATGATGGCAACACCTCCATCACCATACTTCTCCAAGATTGCCTTCGGTGGATCATATGTGACAAGAGGTAGTTTGGTTTTGAGGTATTCCACATCTGCAAATTATACAAAAATAACATTAAACATTTAAACATTCATAGAACACAATTCAAACTAAGTCAGATACCCCATCTTTCTTGAGACTGGTCATTTTTTTGTAATACTCTAATTAGATTAAACTTGATTGAATATAATTGTATATCTTATTGAACAGTACAGTGACAGTGTAGTATGGCTGGATATTTTTACGAGTCCTGCAGTATTTTGACGAGGCCATAGGGCAAGTCAAAATGCAAATGACGAGTAAAAATATCCAGTAATACTACACACTATACTGTTCAATAAGAGACTTATTAATATACAACTGAATTCAGAATGTTCCAAACCTCAAAATGCTCTGAGCAGGCTTCCTGCTATACAAATAACCAACCTACAGTACAAATATTGTGCGATATTTATACTCGTTCCAGTCCCTCTCTTGCGGTTATTTGCACTCTACTAACTCAGTTGTGTAATAAAATACAGTATTGTCTTCAAGCTGGGATCTTATTATCACCTTCATGAGCAGGTTGCACCCCACATGAACATAGGTGTGGTTAGCAGTCTGTGCATGGACACACCTGGACTTGTTGTCACTGCCCAAATAATAAATTAATTATCCTAGCTGTATATGTATTTACAAAAAAGGAAATGATGGCCAATTCCAAAGTATACTTCAATCCTTGCAAACCATGCCTTATAAATTCAATTATTATAATTATAATTATTATTATTACTATAAACAAGAGATGTGCTGTTGGTACAAACACTGGCTGAGAGGAGCTAGACAGTCTAAACAAACTAATGACTTGAGAAAAAATGGTGATAATTAATAAACCTGGAACTGTATAATAATATAATATAATAATAATATAATAAACAACTTTATAGTCTAAATAAAGATCTGTAGTGATATTAGTCATATTGATCATACCAATGCTATCGGTTAGACACAAACACAAGCCAGGTTAATTTCTTGCAGACAACATTATGTGTATCAGGAACACACATTCCAATTCTAATAATATCTTCACTCAATTAGAAAATATTACAGCTACAGGTGTACCTTTCTTTTCAGTGTCAGTTGCCAAGAACACCTTTTCCAATTTATACTCCTTCAGCAGCTTTTTAATCTGCTTCACAGCTCCATCAAGAGTCGGAAGTTTATCCTCCCTCGCATACAAGAAATCTGCTCGTCGAAGATGCACTGCCAAATATGGACCACCCTTTGCTGAGCCCTCTTTCTTACGGTTCTTTGTCCAATCTTCATCCATTACTGTGCCATCGGCTTCATCAGTAGAGTGCAGTACTTCACTGCGAAATTTATCTCCCTCTTCTCTCAAGTGCTTTGCAAACACCAAGCTTCTCCGAGCCTGTAGAGTAGAAAGTAAAACAGGCTGTTTTTTCTCTGAAAAACTTAACATGAAACATGATCTATCTTAAAGCTGATGCGTACTTCACTCAAGGAATACCTCGGCAAGAAGCTTTGTTTTATTACTATTTAGTCCTGAACAATTAGTATCAGGCCACATGTGCAGCCCTCTGATCACCTACATATAGTCACAACAGGCCCATAGGGAGGGGGTGCGAACACCGGGAATGTGGAGGTCCGACCTGAGTTAAAATTTAAAACATGGTTAAAAGTGACATAGTTTTAGTTTGATCCACCGTGAATAATAGCTTTGTCGATCAAACTTAATTTACTGGACTGCATGTATTGTTGGAGCAACAGAATCGATGCATTCTAATTCATGTGGACACCCATGCATTTTTAATACCAGTTCTGTAAAGACAAACTGCATCTCATGCCGGTTTTTTGGCTGATATGCAAAGTGAGCCCTGGATTTTCTGGGTCTTACAGCACTATTTTCAAGGGGGCTTTTTTCAACAGAACAACTCTAAAATGCAGGAAATGCAATCTCAGGCAATCAAATTTAAAAAAAAAACCTGACCCCCCCTAGGAACTCGCACCTTAAATGAATGGGTTAGCAAATTCCTGGAATAAATTAAAAAATTATTTCAACTAATGTTACAAGTAGTGTATGAAGACAATACATGTAGCTGTTCCATACCTTCCAGTACTCTGTTTGTCCGTAGTGAATGTGAAGAACTTCCTCGAACCGGTCAAGAAACACGGACCTAAACAAGATAAGGCATGTTAAGGCTGTTACTCTTTTTTCGTTTTCTTCTTACTCTCTTATTTAATCCTGCTAGAAGGTATCTGTAGACATTTTAATATGTGCATTCTCATTGTCATGGCTACCATATTCTTGATTGACACTTGTCAAAAAGAGAAAATGCTTCTGCATGATAATATGATTCCATTCAGGATTTTTGCTTGAAAATTATACATTTAGCTGTTCTAAACTGCATTTTCTTATGAATAAGGCACTGGGATGTTTAGCTTTTAGATTAATTTTGCTTGCATTCCGAGGCACAAAATTGGGGGTATGGCTTGTACATGAAGTCATGACATTGGGCTCCAAGGAAGTCAAAAATCGTCTCAGGTTTTCGACTTCGTCAGAGCCCAATGTCAAGGGTCTGAACTAGCAGACTACCATAAAATACAATGTAGATTTCCTTTCAGTCGGCCACATCCATGGCATTCATTTCAAGGAAATTATCATTAGGATACATCAGCATGCTACAGACATGACAAGTTTAATACTGGTTCTACTGTAGCACAACTGTGGCTTCACTTGGTTTCAGAGCCAGAGGTCAAATTTAATTCAGTTTTTCATTTTGAAAAAGAGTTTAACAAAAAATTTTAAAAAAATCAGTATCACTTTGAGAATTTCTATAATTTACTTATAATTTTTTAATTTAGATTAATACAGCTATAGAAGGATGTTTGAATTGAAACCAAGTCATTTAGTCATGCCACACATCTTTACTCAGACTTTAGGCTTAGCATGACTTGGTTTCAAGCCTCACGCTATGTGCTGTGCTGAAGTCAATGTTACAGGACATTTGAAATATGCCTTACGTCGACTAAGATTACAATTCTAGTAGCTACTAAATGTAATAAACAACAAGTGGAGCTGTGGTTTCCACGGCATAGCAATGTTTTCTTGTTTGTAAACATTGCCATTGAAATGTAAATGTGCCAACCATGATTACAAAAGACCTCTTTGTTTTAAGAACCAATAGATCTCTGGTTGGCACATTAAGAACAATGGATGATGACACAAGAAACATCGCTATACATAATACAGACCAAAAGCTTCTAATTTAATCCCCTACTGATCCGTGATCATATTTATTTTAGCAGACAAAGAATCCCTTTCTGGACACATGATATTCATATCAGATTTTACTCATAATAATTTTAAAAGTGCAAAAGACAAAATACTATTACTTTTAAAAACTACTAGTAGTACATTGTTTTGTGGTTTGGTAGATCCAACTTCATTGGATATCCAAAATCTGTCTAGACCTTTTAAAAAAGTAGATTTGGGATTATGCTCAATAGACAATACATCGTATCATGATTTCCTAAAATAGCAAATCGTTTTATTTCCTGTTAACTTCAGGAATTTTAATAACAAAATCTCCTTAAACCACGAGGACACATGCGGAGCTCTTGAACAGAAGGACTATGGAAATATTAGAAGTGTCTTAAAATTCATTTCCAAGACCAATACTTTAATCACTCTTACCGCGATTTTATTTTATGAAGGATTTTGGCGAGGATCACAGCTGTTCCTTGAACCGACACACATTTGAATTTTCGCGCATAAACAGCGGGGAAGCCCCAAAAATGGCCACGATAAACTCCTTTGTCATCCTTGTGGTACACCGGGGAATTTATACAATCTCGATCATCTACTTTCTCTTCCCAATGCCCGTCCGTCCACCCTTCCTTATAGCCTTGCAAATAAATTATCTCATCTATGCCAGAACTGCCAGTTTCTTTCACAAAGTCCTCAAACTCGACAACTGGCACGTAGTGATTTAAGCTTTTTAAATCAAAGAACGTCCTCCAAGGAATCCCCGACTGTTCAAACGGGGACCGCCAGTGATACAGTCTACGCCATGGGGGTACCACTAAAATCCAGTTTTCTTTTTCTCTTAGAATCGTTACCAAATTTGCAACTCTCATGTACACATCTCGCCTCAAGTTGAAACCCTCACCAGGGTTCACGTCGTAAATTAAATAGCGTTTTTCAGTATCATTTGTTAAAGCTGAATCTACATTGAGAGAATGAGGGCTTGAAGTTCCGAAAGCAATGTTTTCGTCCGCGAAATCATCAGCAAAAATTAAAGAAATATGAAAACTAACAAGCAAAAGAGCAATACTACAAACACACTGAACGGCCGCCATCTTGGAATTGGGGGAATACAGAAGCAGCAATATAACTGTCTTGTGATTGGATAGAATTCAATTAACTGACATGCTTTGTTCTATCAACCAATAAACGTTTACCACGCGCATCATGCCGTGAGCTAAGTTCACATCCGGTAGTTTTCCCCTGCATTTCCGGTTGAAAATATCAGTATTTGACGACCAAGCTTTAGGAATTAGAACAGGAAGAATAAAACTAAAATGAAATTCAATAAGGGATTGAATTCAAGTGAACATGTTACATGTACAAATGCCAATATTATTACAAGATTAATTTCCTATTCAAAAGATATACTGTGCGACAATAGTTGTTGGATGGGTGTCCTAAAACACGGATTCTATAATCAGCCACGTATACAGTATTTCATAATTAGCAACTTCTTTTATATTTAAAAATAAAGTCACAATATTAACAATAACAATACATTCGCATCATGTATTCAATTTTCCTGCCATCTTTATACCTTGAGGTGATTTTGTTGAGGAGCTCCGGTGCCAAAATGTCTGCAGAACCTTGCACGCTCAAACATCGCATCTTTTTAGTGCTGAACTCGTAGTATCCGAAAAACCCTCTATACAGTCCGTTTTCATCCCGATAATAGCCCGCATCTTGCAAACAAGGAGCCTCGTCAATTTTTTCCTCCCAGCGGCCGTTCGTCCAACCACCCTCGTAATCTTGTAGATAAATAACTTCGTCAACTTGTGTGCTACCAGTCTCTTGAAAAAATTGTTCCAGTTCAATGACTTGTGTATATCTTCTCAGACTTGGCACATCGTAGAAAGTTTTCCATGGGATTTTCTCTTGGAGAAAATCTGATTTCCAGTGGTAGAGGTGTTCCCACGGAGGGAGAACCAGCACCCAGTTTTGTTTTTCTTGAAGAATTTTCACCAAGTTTGCGACTCTGACATAAACATCAGCTCTGAGGTTGAATCCTTCAACTGGATTTACACCATACATCAGGTATCGCTTATTTTCACTCGTTTCGTTCGTAGAATCAGCAAATGTACCGACGGGAACACGAAAATCGTTATGTCCTGGTGGATGGAAGGCTTTGTCGTCTATCCCGAGTAAATGGCTTATTATCCACACTTGTGTCAACACAAACATAAAAATCCAACGAACCATCGCCATTTCCACGGGTGAATTGGAAATTACACTTAAATTGCTAAACGCTGCAACTCGAAGTTGTTGTTTTTAAGGATAATGAACTCGTCACGATTTGGTTATTTGCTCTCAATCTTTCGTCTTGTTACGCCGCAACGAGTAATAAGCTTTTAATAGGCTCTGTCCATCTATAATACATGTCGACAATCCGACTGTCCGACTGACTGGAAGCTTTGAAATTATCCAGATAAATCTCTGTCTTATATACAGAACTTCTTACCAACATCATGCATGCACCAGCAGGACTTTTCACACCCTCTTTTACTGTTAGTCTACATTGCGAACACTCGGCAGAACTGTTCACTGTCTCGGAAGCTGAAAAATGAAAGTCGGCATTACTACTTCCTACTTCAGCAATTCCGCAAAGCCAAATGCCGCTGGCATTGGCAGTCATTGGTGTGCGCTCTAGCAAAGAATTTCAAGCATATTTGCACATTTTTTCTACCACCAAAGACTGGTGACCGGTGACACAAGTTGACCACCGTTTAACCCGAGCTAGGAGAGAGAATAAAATATCTCTTTCAGCTCTCAGTCTCTAGTCCCTAAGATGTCGGGGTTTGATATCAAATTGGCTATTCTACACAACATTTTTATATGTATTTTGTTTTCGGTTTTCATTACTTTCCATTAATCATTGTTAATCAAAGCTAATGGGTCAGGCGTCAAGCAGTACGTTTTGTAATAGTTATCTGTTATGTCTGGTGCATTGTTTCAGCAAGAGTGCATGTTTATGCAGTCCTGACAAGTGGAACATTCAAATTATCTTCGTTTTTAATTTTATGTACCAAGTTTTTCGACAGGCGAGTTTCCGATTATAATTAGCAAATCACTTTCAACGCGTACATTGCTTTTTTCCCACCTTATAATGAGTTATATTGCATTATATTGCCTTACATATCAATACATTTTCACACCTTGCGACCGCAGTGAGATATGAAATTCTGCCAGATTCATTCTATCCTGACCTGTTCCTGAAATAACATTCCTTGAAAAAGATTTTTTGATAAGTTTTGTTGTGTCAAACAAAAACACTACGCCCAAAATATGACCGCTGGCAAAGAAAAGGCATTTCAAGTAAAAACATACTTTTTAAAATACTTTGCTGAAACTATCATAGAGAATACATGAAATTGGGCGTGAAGTTACAGCAGTTTTCAACAGTCACAGTCTATGCATGCGTTATTGATTATGCTTGAATACCAAGAAGGGGTATTTTGATTTTCTGGGAGGGCAATGATGATTGATTTTTGGCAGATGGATTTTTTGGTTTTCACAAGCTGGTGTGTACTAGAGTATATTTTCCTTTCATTTTGTTTTTACTTTATACGCCACGTTTCAGGATAAGGTCAGACTTCTTCTAGTTGCGCCTGAAAATATTTCTGATACACGACTGAGTTTGAATTTTCGTCAGTGGTTTGTATATTTTTAAAATTGTTGTCCAAGCAAATCAGCTGATGATATCTGATACATAGTACTTCATAAAGCCAAAACAACTGACATCCACATGAACGTTTGCCTCCAGGATAGACGGTGCTGACATGAGGCTGAAATTCGAAACACTGTACTGGGACAGGGTGCCGCAGGTGTCGAATCCATTGAAAAAATTGTAAACATTTTCAGAATCACACACTCATATCTCTCATTCTTGCGGTAGAAAAAACAGACAGAAATAACGAAACTACGCAAAACAAAGCTAAAGTTTAAAATTCGCTAAATATTATTTATTTGTTCAATATTTAGTTATTGAATTTTATGGTACAACCGTTCAACGATCTTCAGCGTACAGGCTTTCAAAAAATTCAATAAGTGTACATTTAGGAAGCTAAGGCTTAGTTGAGTGAAATATAAACCAAACGAATATGACAAAATAAAATCAGACTGCAGCTACATTTCTGATTTCGACACGTAGTGAGAAACTGTGTCGAGTGAAAACAAAATGGCCGGATTTTTACGACGTGAGATGACTGACGCAAAACACAAGTAAGTTAAGCAGTACCAGTAAGTTGGTATGTCAGCTTATGTCTGGTAAAAGAAAAGCAGCAATAACCAATAACCCGCAGATACAGAAACCCCACCGTTTCTCAGACCTAAGAAATAAAAATTGCGTAATGATTTGGATACAGTATCCTTATGGATAACGAGAGTTACCAAATTGGATGCAGACAGCTGGAATGCAGAACAAATCCTGTGACTATGAGGCCTAAGGGAAGGGAGCCATGACACGAAAACAAGATCATGCAGATTAATAAACGTAAACTGTTCAACTGACAAAATGTTAATAAATAACATCAACGGCCTGGATTCTAGACTCCAGATTCTTGGTTTTCAAGACTCCGGCCAGTCCCATTCCAGTTTGGACTCCGGATTCTGGAAGTGAGACCTGAAGGAATACAACAATATCAGGCTATGAAAGCAGAGCGCAATTTAAAACTTGGCGCTGTTGGCAAACACACTCAGTATTTTTGTGATTTTTTAAAAATTGCTCCAGAACTCTGTAAATATATAAAATGTCAATGCCAATGCCAAGGCAAATGCCAATGCCAATGCCAATGCCAATGCAAAATGCAAATGCCAATACCAAAGAAAATGCAAATGCAAATGCAAATGCCAATCAGCCAATGCCACTGAATGTGAATGCCCCGAATGTGAATGTGAATGTGAATGTGAATGTGAATGTGAATGTGAATGTGAATGTGAATGTAAGGTACAAACCTACTTGACATTTTAAAACTTTGTTGTTTTTATCTACAATACAATTGGCTTTGTAGACAGTTTAACAAAATTACGATAGCACTCGTATAGATCGCGTACATTTCGTCATCGATTGGTCAAAATGCTGTGGATTAACGAGGCGCCACCCGAGAAACATAACAAACCAAGGGTCGATAATTACTGGGGGTTGATCAGCACTTCTTATTGTTTTTCTTTTCATTTTTCTCTTAAATTAAACTACCTGGCCTGGGTTGGGCCGATTTACTGTTTTGCTAAATTTGAAGCATTTGCAGTGTATCTAATGTATCATAAATGTGTTCTACAGTGAACATTGAAGCAAGCAATACCTTTGTTGCCAGTTTTGCTTTCTAGTTAGGAAGATATTTTAGGATTTATCTCCAAAGGGCTATACGAATAATAACGTTTTCGAAGTATGACGCTCATTCTTCCCCTATTTTCAAGGAACTAGAGATACTAAAATGCAAGATCTGTCCTTTTTCCATACTTCCCTGTTTATGCATCAGTTCCACTCCAAAGAACTTCCGACGACTTTCACAAATTTCTTTGAACCTTTGCATATCAAACATTCTTACAATACTAGACTAGCGTCTCGGGCAAAACTACTACCTCCCCAAAGCTCTCACAAATTATGGAAAATTTAATATTAGATTTGTAGGGGTTAAAGTCTGGAGCTCTCTAAACACGGATTTTAAAACACTGAGCAGAGGATCATTTAAGAAGAAAATGTTCACAGAGTAATGCAGGACACCACACGTCCTTAGATTTTGTGGAGGATTGACCTGGACGGGAGTATTGAGTGAGAGCGCCCTGGTGAATATGAATCAGAATCGAATGACCGCCCCTGGCGCGAATGGCGCGGCCCTGTCAACTTTGGGGGACTGGCACTAGAATTTAATTCCCCACCAGTTTCCCAGGATGACACGGCCAAGACATTTTCAAGATGGCGGACAAATCGTCGATCTTTCTTGTTGAAACTTCAAGAAAGTATTTGAGTGTCATATTTGTGAATGAATGCTGAATTGTTCCTCGGATGGTTTGTGTGGAAACCATAGTTTGCTTCAGGATTTATCTCTTCTAAATCTGCGATAGAAAGTTGGAGAAATCACACGATTTGTTGTTGCAAACTGCAAAGACTAGTGGTCAACTCCTCAAGTACAGCTAAGTAGGAAAACTTTAGTATTTGTGCCGTATGATTACTTTATTCATCCTAACTCGATTTTCTAAAGCTGCAAAGCCGGTTTATATTCTAGACATGTTATCTGCGACAGTAAACTTCTGCTGCACATAGTTTTTTATTTAATATGTGACAAAATGTTCGTTCGAGTACTTACAGTTTCTCTAGTGCTAGTTTGTCAAATTACAATTCTTAAAACGAAAAGCACTCATTCAACTGAAAATCTTTCTTATTCCAAATATGGTCTCGCTTTATTTCCTTATTTGGAATTGGCCGTGAGTCAAGAAAACAACAATTTGGCTACTGACATTTATTTTATTTTGGGTCAGTGACATAAAAATAAATAAAATAGGCTCTATGTTCATTAACACTGCTGTCAGAGCAATTTGAATCCATCGAACTGACAATACAATATATTAAACATAATCTGTGCCCAGATTTAAACGTGTAGAGTCCGTAGTTTGCACCTGTAAATGGGACTGTGATTGCTAAACTGGTATCATTGGTGCTGTGACGAATCCGTTTTTGCATCAATAAAGCGCTTTTACAAATTATTAAATTTAATTATTCCTGTAAAATCAAACTGCTAGGCGTAATATGACTAATATCGAACACATTAACAAATTTTAGTATTCAAAACGGAAATATTCAGCAAGACCTGGCTGTTTAGAAGGTGGAAATCGTTTTCAGTGGTTTCAAAAGGATAAAAGTAGGCGATTTATCGGATGGGTAAAAAGATATTCGCCTTTTCAAACAACCAGGTCAAGGTGAGCAAGAAAAGAAGTTAATTAAACAAGTTAACTACATGTAATTATGCATAACAGGAAATGGGTGTCGTCCATTTTCAAATCCTAATATGCACTTCAATAAGGGTTGCAAAAATGGTCACAGACGGGCGAATACTGCCGGCTCAAATTAAATGTCGTGTTCACCATAACCAACCTAGAGACAAGTACTATGTGTACGTCTTGTCGATTACTTTAAACTACAAGATTTGGCCTTAGTTCTGGTAGGGGAAGGTGCAGATGTAGATATCTCAGATGGGTGTTTTTATCGATATATCGTATAATGTAAAGAGTTTTGCACCATATGGCTTTGCAAAGCTACTTCGTTCAATGTGACTGAGGCCTTAAAGCGAGAAATTATAGCGCGAAGGCAGAGAAATGTGATAGGAAGCCTCTTAGGGTGTTAATTGTGCAAGAAATGACACTCTAGACATCCTAATATGGTCAAGTCCATGAGGCTCATTTCTTGTTAATGTGCTAGATATGTATAAACGAATTGAAAAAACTGATATTTCTTTCACTAGATATTTCTTTCATCTGTCTGAGAACATACAACACGAGAAAGATGCAACAGTGCATGGTTAATGAATTGAAGTAAGTTTAAAAATATTCCAAAATATTTCAGTTGGAACTCACCTTCAGATCTCGTCCTTAAATGATTTGTTCCACTTTCAAGAACAGAGAAACGATAATCAATGGTATCGAGGTTACGCCTTGCTTCAATCCGAGTGTTGATCACTGTTCTCATTAGGGTAAACAGAACAGTGTTCTATTAAACACTTGGGCTCACATAATTATTATAATAAAACAAAGCCCCTTCTAAATGTAAATATTTTTGCTATTAAAATATGCAAAGCATAACAATTATCCGACGCGTGTGCACAGCTGATTAATGGCTCCGTAACACTGGCAGGAGATATTTGACAATGTACTAATCGGTTTGAAAGCAGCACGTTTTCGGTTCCAGCGTTTCTTCATTATCCTCAGCTCAATTTCGCCTTGGCTATGTATTGGGGAGGGGGGGGGAGTAGTGATACCCCCCCCACGAGCAAAAGAGGCATGATCGGAATGTGTGGAATGATCGGAATGTGTGGAATGTGTGACGTAGGAATATTCATGAGAAAAAGAGGAATGTGAAACATCCATACTAATGAGAAAAAGAGGAATGCATGACGTAAGAATATTCATGAGAAAAAGAGGAATGTGTCAATCAAAGTGACGAGACCCCGCCCCTTGGGGGTAGGCTATATAAAGGGGGGAAGGGGTAGGTCATATTCATTTATAGTTATCAGTGCTAGCAGTAGGATCATAGAGACAGTACAAGTATGGCTCATTTATTCAAATTGGGAAATCGTGGTATCAATGTCAGTGTAGCAGATTACAAGGGTTATTTGAAAGTCCATGTGAGATCGTATGGCAAGGATCCAGTAACCGGAAATAGTTTCCCTACAAAGACAGGGGTGACGCTCTCCCTTGATGAATGGTTGGACCTTAAGTCCCAGATGAGGGAGATCGATGAGACTGTGAATACTACCTTGGCTGTTTTATCTGAGAAGCAAGGATACGCAATGGACAATGCGAAAACATTCAAGCCCAGAGGCGAAAGAAAGACTGCTTGGGTTCCGCAAAACGTATTCAGTGGGGCAACAAAGACTGGAGACAAGGAGAATGCACACCTCCAGAATGATTTTAAGGGAACGGATAATACCGTTTCACTGAATTGTCCCAACAAGGAAATTATAAACTTTGGGAATACGGCTGTTACAATTCCACATTATCCAACTTGGCCACGTCAGGCAGGCTTGTTTTGATCATGAACTGTGCTATCAAATGAATGAACAAATGTGAACGTTGTCAATCTAAGAGACTGGTAACAAGTACTGTATGAAATTGCAATAAATAAAAGATATTTGCATTTAACTATTGTGTTTGTGCGATTGTGGCTCAGTGGACCGTTATTTTATTTTATTTATTTATTTATTTTTTGGATTTATGGCGGTTTTTGGGTTGCTCATTGATTTAACGGAAAACCCTTCTTTAAAAAGTACATACCTCGATTGAGCCGACAGAAATAATTTAAATGTGTGACGACACACGTAAAGGCGATTATACCCCCACTTCCCCTACGATTCGCACACTTTCCACCACAGAATACGCTATAGTGATGTTAATTTTGGCGGCCATAGTGATTACAGTCATTATCGCCAAATGCAGTGTGTTATTGACGTCTTCGGATTATTAATACATCATCGGAAATAACGCTTTTTGAACTACACCAAAATTCGTTTACGGACTATACGAGTATATAAGTTATAATGGAATCTGAAATGACACGGGCATACATATATATATATGAACGACACAGCACACTGTATAACATCATAAATATGTTTAATTGTATACAAAAAAGACTTACAAGAATAACGGTTTACAAACACTTTTCGTATTTCAATTGTTTTCGGGTTTTCTTAGGTACAGGAAACGACGGCATTTGAGCTGGTGATGGGGAGGGTGAATCCTGAATGACAATTACTTCAGGTGGTGGTGGTGGTGTTGCAGGTGTGGACGTTCTTTGTGGTGTTGGTGCGGTTGTGGTGCTGTAGCTATATGGCCTCAAAGGCGTATATATCGGTGATAGATCCGCTGGAACATATGGCGAGTCTGCCAAGCTAAAAACCGTACCAATTTGGGGTAATGGGCGGCCAACCGGAGTGTTCACCAAGATAGTATCCTTGGCCGCCCATTCTAAATACTCCAACCTTCCCATCAGGTCCACAATCGTTATCTGTGCAATGTAAATTATATAAAGGTTTTTTGTAAAAACAACAACAACAACAACAAGTGTTTACAATTTTAGGATCAGAAAATAAATTGTTTTTCCCTTCGTTCTCTAGTTCTTACCGTTAGCGCATTTGTCACCTCCTTTAAGTTTGCTATTTCTTCCTGTGCCTTGTTGTCGATCTAGAAAGATAAATGGAATCCATCATTAGCGTAAGTTCACAATTTAATAAAATGAACATCACTAATAAATACATTTTATGGGAAAATATCAAGATCGTATACTTACAGATTGAGCCATTGTTTTTTCTTCTAAAAGTGCCAGAGATATTTGCTGTCCTGATCGTTAGCAGTGGATGAGTGAAGGATATGTTTGCATCTGCCTATTTATGCCCGCTATGTGAATGTCCGCGGGGATTCGATACTCGTTCTGTGAACAATGCTTTAGCGCAAAACTGACCGTTATTTTTTGGATTTTATGGCGTCGCTTGGGTTGCTGTATTGTTTTTTAGCAAAAGCGACCCAAAGGTTTAACGGTTTTACTGCGTCGCTTGGTTTTAAAACAAAAACCTTCGCGATATGATATTGTTCTTTTATCCATCCAGCGTCAATTTTAATAATAACTTTATGGCATCAATTGTTGCTTTTTTATGTTCTTTGGCAAAAAAAAAACCCCTTAGTTTTGGATTTTATGGCGTCGCTTCGGTTTCCGTATTGTTTTTGCGTAAAAGCGATCCATAAGATTGAGAGTTTCACAGCGTCGCTTCGCTTTAAGACAAAAACCATCGGCATTAAATATTTTTTCTTTTATTTCACCCATCGTTTATTTCAATACTTACGCATGGCGTCGATTGTTGCTCTTTTATGTCCATTATTCCTATATCCTATAAAAGCTAGGCCTAGGCTATCAGTATGAGTACAAAACGCAAGAAGTACAAATTGGTCTAAGATCAGGTACGTGATAGGAAGTGAATGGTTTGTTTTAGAGAAGATCAAAATTCGTGCAGAGCTTTACATCTTTCATTGTACAAATTGACTAGTAATTCCACTGAGTACAATAGCTTGTGTAATCATTCAAGAAATGTATTGTACACTTACTAGTGTACGTGTTTAAAAGTTATTACACTTACTCGTGTATGTGTTTAAAAGTTATGTATTTTATCATAACGTAAAGCAGTTTGTGGGTTTTTTTAGGAAAATGCGCTTTACTATTACTATTTGTGACTTGTGCGAAAGCAAAATAAACGAAAACAAATGGTCGTGAATTTACATATTCATGTGTTGTACGCTAATGTATTAAATTAGGCCAGCGCGAATCGATTTTTTTTTTATAAGTTTGGTTCACAGTTGGAATGACGAGCGTCAAATTGTACTATAGAATTCTCTTCGTGTTGGAATTGTTGAAAAAAGGTCAGTGATTTGGAGAGATGAATTTGAAACACCTCTGTCTGACCATATTCCTTTCTTTTACAAATGATAACAACTGACTCTCTGAGGAGTTTATAGATTATTGCCTGAAACAAACACTTATGTTTTGAGATCGAAAATGTCATTGATATGAAAGGGCAATAAAAAATCATTGTCTAAAAGGAGAATTAGCATTAGTCATTACTGGTTTCATTTTTTAAATATTTATAATGACCGACCTTTTTTCGTTCCCAATCTCCAAATAGTACATAACGGTAAAGAAAAATGGAGGAGGTTATCGAATCCTGTGAAACTGAGGAGGAACTGGACTTTTGGTGTGAGTTACTAGAACTCGATTCGTCATTGACAACAGTTGCCATGGCACGTCGATGTGAATTAATGACACGTCAACTTGAAGTCGAGGCCCTGCAAGAAGATAAAAGCAGAGCAGAGCCCCAGTTTGCGTTAAATCACCCTCACATACCAGAGGAGTCGATAGATTCCCCGCCAGTGCCACCAACTCAGCAGGGACAGGGAGCTATGGATCCTGAATCGCTTTATTCGCTCCGCCGAGTAAGACAATGCAGAGTGAAACAATTTAAAACGACTGGAACAGACTACGAATTACAGTTCAAAGAGCTTAACATTTCGTCTCCTGATGAGTACCTGCCGCTGCTATACGACTGTTTTGAGAGCATTATAGAGAGTCTGACATCTGGGATGGGCGCACGAGATCGCGTCCGATTGGTTCTGCAGTCACCTCGGCTGAGCTACCCAATCGCACTGAAATTCATGCGACCAGATCAGCTAACGGCGGAACGCTTTTTGACTCAAGTAGAAAGGGCTTCTCAATCAAATCATCAATTCAAACTTGACGAATCTGTGTATTTAAATCTTATTCACACAGAACTTCCGGATGGGGGTGCCAATCGCAGACAGAAGTATGTGAACTTTGAAAAATATCTGGCGAAGAAGGATTGTATCATTCGCATACAAAACACTGACGAGTTGTGCGCAGCCAGGGCACTGGTCGTAGCAAAAGCAAACGTTGACAGGAATCGATATTTCAAAAGTATTGCCAACCCAAATTGCTCACGCCAAGAACAGATGGCAAGGAAATTGCACGCTGACGCAGGGGTTCCCCTTGGTCGGTGTGGCATTGAGGAAATGAAGAGATTTCAGGCGGTTCTTCAGGACTATCAGATTAACGTAGTTTCTAAAGAACACTTCAATGCCATAATCTACTCAGGCCCAAAGTCCGACAAGAAGATATACCTTCTTTATAACAATAATCACTATCATGTCATCACGTCCATGCCGGCATTTTTCGCGCGTAAGAAGTTCTGCTTTGAATGCAATAAACCATATGACCGGATCGCAGAACACGCTTGTGCATTTCGCTGCAAATCGTGCCACCGTTTGCAATGTGAAAAGACGCAGTGGGTCTATTGCAAGGACTGCAATCGATACTTTCAAAGCCCGCAGTGTTTTGTGAACCACAAGACAGCGCAAGGGGGTGAAAAAACGGTTTGTGATCGATGTCTGAAATGCACCGAGTGCAATAAGGTCGTTGACCGAAAGGACAAGATCCCAGAGAAACACCATTGTGGGTTAACACAGTGCAATGTCTGCAAGATGCACGTGGTGTTGGCTAACCATAAATGCTTCATCCAGCCAGTAAAGAAAAAGAGAAAACGAACTGACGAAGAAGACGAGTTCAATGACAATGATGACGACGCAGGTGCGGAAAGTCCAAAGAGAGCTCGAGTTGACTCGGAAGAGGAGAAACGCTATGTGTTTTACGATTTTGAATGTACCCAAGAGACAGGCGAACATGTAGCAAACCTAGTGGTCTGTAAAGATACGGAAGGCGGGGAGGTCATCTTCAGTGGACCAGACACAAGTACCCAGTTCTGTCAGTGGGCCTTTTCAGAAGAGAACTTTGGAGCGACATTTATCGCCCATAATTTTCAAGGTAAATTTACACAGAGATTATGTCTACGGATCATCCGTCAACATCCCTTCACACGCCAGTGTTTTTTAATTTGTGTTCCTTTTTTTCCCTTGCACTTATAGGGTATGACGGACAGATAATCTTGAAGTACTTGTACGAAAATGCCAGGAAGCCGCCGAACTGCATTTACAATGGTGCAAAGATCCTATGCATTGAAGTTCCTGAAGTTGAAGTGAAGTTCATAGATAGCTTGGCGTTTATTCCTGCTCCCTTAGCCTCGTTCCCAAAGATGTTTGGTCTCACTGAACTCAGAAAAGGTAGGACGCTTTATTGTTTTTTGTTATGTTCTATTGTAACATACAGTGGCGTGCGAGTAGATGTCAGTCTTGAGAGCAACAAATAACATTGTATCTCTTATTTTTGTCATGCAGGTTACTTTCCTCATTTTTTTAATATGGAATGTAACCAAAATTATGTGGGAGAGCTACCCGATGCCTCCTATTACGGACCAGACGGGATGTCACCAGAGGCACGGAGACAGTTCTACGAATGGTACGAGGATCTGAAGAGCAAGAACTACGTATTCAATTTCGCCGAGGAAATCCTGGCGTACTGTCGCTCAGACGTGGATATACTCCAGCGGGGATGTCTTCAATTCCAGAACTTGTTTGAGGAAATAACAGGTATTGACCCATTTGAATCATGCATCACAATCGCGTCAGCCTGCAATCTAGTGTTTCGGAGGAACTTCCTGAAACCTGAAACCATTGCTGTATTGCCACATACCCGCCTCCTCGACAAGCAATCCGTCATGGCAGTTCAGTGGTTGGGATTCAAGGCAAGAGAACTGGGAGTTCGCATTCAACACGCACGAAACGGAAGGGAATTCCAAGTGGGACCATACCGAGTTGATGGGTATGCTCCCTCTCTCAACACGATCTTCGAGTTTCATGGTAAAAACAATTTGTTTTTGAAAAGTCATTTTTTTTTTACTTTACTTTACTTTATTTTAGCTTATGATATTTCTGTAACAAATTTAATTTGATTTTGTCCTACTTTGACTCATCAGGGTGTCTATGGCATGGCTGCTCCAGTTGCTACGCCCGCTCGACCGTTAACCCTGTCAATGGATTGACCATGCAAGAACTGTATGATCAGACAGTTGCCAGGAAACTGTTCTTGGAAAACGCAGGGTACAGCGTCACAGAAATGTGGGAATGTCAACTGAAGCGCCACCTTGAATCCAATTCAGAAATGAAGCAGTTCTTTGAAACTCACGATGTGTCCTATCCGTTGGAGTCACGTGATGCTTTTTATGGGGGCAGGACCAATGCTACGAAATTGTACTGTGAGGCCGGCCAAGACGAAAAGATCAAGTACGTGGATTTTACTTCCCTCTATCCGTGGACAAACAAGACCCAGTTTTACCCCGTTGGTCACCCTGTAATCTTGACAGAGAATTTCGAAAGGATCGAAAATTACTTCGGGTTAGTAAAATGCGACGTGCTCCCTCCCCGTGGACTCTACCATCCCGTTCTACCGTACAAGTCTAACGGGAAACTCATGTTTCCCCTGTGCCGCACTTGTACTGATACCATGCAACAACAACCCTGCGAACACACAGAAGCAGAGCGCACATTAAGAGGCACATGGGTAACAGAGGAGCTGAAGAAAGCGGAGGAGCTGGGATATAAAATCACGAAATTACATGAGGTGTGGCACTTTCCCGACAAATCGAATGACTTGTTCCGTGGGTACATTGATTGTTTCCTAAAATTAAAACAAGAAGCAAGCGGATTTCCGGAATGGGTGCAGACGGAAGATGATGCGTGGCGCTACATCGCTGATTACATGACCCACGAAGGAATTCAAATGGATTATGACAATATTAAGAAAAACCCGGGTCTAAGGAGTTTGGCCAAGCTCATGCTCAACAGGTAAATATAAAACAAAGTATTGATCGACTTGTGTGTGGATAAAATTTAATATTTAAAATTTAATATGCATATGGCTGGAATTCACCCTTACTAAATCTATTTCAACAGTATGTGGGGACGTTTTGGCATGAAGACCAACAAGACCAAAACAGAGTACGTGACGGATCCCGCAATCTACTTTGACCTCTTGACGAGCGACGATATCGACGTGACAAACGCTGCTATTGTCAACGAACATATGATCGCCGTCAGCTATAACCACCAGGAGGACTTCGTAGCGATTCACCCCACAACTAACGTTGTCGTTGCAGCTTTTACAACAGCACATGCTCGCCTAAAGTTGTACTCGGTGCTAGAACGACTTGGAGAGCGAGTCTTGTACTATGACACGGATTCGGTGATATATATTACCAAGGAGTCTGACTGGCAGCCCAGTCTTGGCGATTACTTGGGAGATCTGACTAACGAGCTTCCCCCAGGACGTTTCATAACCACATTTGTTTCAGGTGGCCCAAAGAACTACGCCTATCAAATGAACGACGGATGCACATGTTGTAAGGTTAGAGGAATAACTCTAAATTACAGAAACTCCTTACAAATCAACTTCGACACAATGAGGAACATGGTACGTGGCATTGGGCCTGATGTCATCACAGTAACCGATCCAAATAAGATATGCCGGGATCCTAGCACCAAACGCATCCTGTCAAAGGCACAAGATAAAGATTACAGAATCGTTTACACGAAACGCGTGATCGTGGACGATTATAAAACCCTTCCGTATGGATACTAGATGTAAACACAAGATGTACAAACGCATGTAATATAAGGTTATATGACAGAAGTAATAAATTTGCATGTTTACCAAATCACTTGTCTTGGAATTATATCCGGTATGATAGTAGAGCCATAGTGTATAGTGTATAGGATCTCTCTCGTATTGTGTCCCGATTGTCCTGAATGCCCCGAGTGTCCTGTGTTTTGTCCCGAATGTCCTGAGTGTCCTGTGTTTTGTCCCGAATGGCCCGTCTGTCCTGGTGATAAATGCACTGTATTACACTGAATTTAGCATTTATGATTCACCGTTCAGAGTGAAAACATGTCCAAGCGAGTTGTCCGCGACTGTCCTATTCCAAATTGCGGGGCAAAATATTTGGTGAAACTTTCAAATCATCTGGCCGATGTTCATGAGCTTTCCCCGGAAAAAAGAAAGCAGTGGTTGCAGGAAGCAAAGCTTCAACCAAAAATTCACTTTCATCAAAGTAGCAAAGTCAAATCACAACAAAACACAAAAACGGCCGCAACATCAAAAGAGTGGGTGACATTGTGATCTCTATAAAGAAGAGAAACCCGCATGATCACTTCATTTTACATCATGGACACACGGTGGCAACATAATTTCTCAGCTCTCATCGTTGGAGCATCGAATACAGGCAAGAGTAGTTTTGTCAGACGTTTACTTCATCTGGGGGAGCAGATGATACGAGGAGCTCCCGAACGGATCCTATATTGTTACGGTGCATACCAGCCAATGTTTGAGGAGATGAAACAAGAACTGCCCAACATTACATTTATCGAAGGCTTGCCTCACGATATTCAAGATATGCTGAACCCGCGTCAACGTAACCTGCTGATACTTGACGATTTGATGGCAACTCTTGCAGATGACACTATGATGACAGAGCTTTTTACCAAGGGTCGTCACACAAACTTAAGCTTGATTTTCGTGTTACATAATTTGTTTTTTCAGGGCAAATCAATGCGAACTGTGCACCTGAATACAAATTATTACGTGATTTTCAATTCGCCACGCGACCGTTCCCAAATTGCGAATCTCGCTAAACAAATGTACCCGGGCGAAAACAAATTCTTGATGGAGGCCTATGCCGACGCCACAAAAAGACCATACGGTTACTTGATGATTGACGTACGGCCCAATACCCCCGAGGAATTTCGTTTGCGTACGAATATCTTTCCGGGGGAGACGCAGTACGCTTACGTCAGACGAGAGCATAAAAGGCCTTGACCGTGGCTGGAAGTTCATTATTGACGATGTCTCAGGCAGTGAAGGACAACATTGATTTTCTGAGGGTCCTCAGTAAGTGTAACGCAAGACAGAGAAAGGCCATATTGCAGACGGCTGATAACCAGCTCGTGAAGGCTTTGTGCGAGTGCATCTTGAACGTACTTAAGGAGACGGTGCCCACCTCCGTGACAGAGCGGCAGAAACTTTCAAGACACAAGAACACACTTATTACTCTAGCAAATAAAAAGGTCCCGCTCAGTAAGAAGAAAAAAGCCATAGTGCAGCACGGTGGAAGTTTTCTGAGTGTACTGTTGCCGCCAGTAATAACCGCATTAGCAAGTCTTCTCTGAGTATGTTACACGCAAAGCGGATGATGGTCGTTCCGGAAAACCTCATGGCAGACGTGCAACACCAACAAAACGTGCAGACCTCTCCACTTACGCAAAAGTTATCTTCCTTGGATAGCGACATGGAGGGTATATTGCAACGCAAAGATCTCACAGATGATGCCAAAGTGCAACTTTACAATCAGACTTTACAGAGATACTTATCGTTCTATGGTCAAAGAAAGGAAGAGCCTATCTCGGTGAAAGTGGAGAACATGCCCCCAGTCAATAGGGAATCGGATCAGGAACCTTCCACTGACAAATCTAACGAGATTGAGCAAGAAGTGATAGATACAGTACCCAAGACAGTAAGGAGCCGCGCAAGACTGATTCTGAACAAGATGAAAAATAACAAAGACATCATGCACTGGAATGATCGCGGGGAGTTGGTTTATCACGGGAAAGCTGTCCCATCCACTCACGTTGTGGACCTCGTAAGGGATATCGTAAAAGGAAGAAAGAGTTTTGATCCTAATGGATGGCAATTTTTTGCTCGAGGGTTGGCTAAAATGAACACGCCCCACGACTGGATCGGCAACGAACAACGGAAAGAGGTCATGCGTCAATACAAGACCAGCATAGATGAGGGAATTCCAGA
>JANVCJ010063204.1:0-13128 GCA_026413505.1 Epizoanthus ramosus | reverse complement strand
TCTTAGTATTTTATTCTAGTTTTATATAACATTTGTAATTTTAATTCCCTCTTTTTAAATGATTGTAAATAATTGCGCAATTCAACCCTTGAGGTTGTAAAGTAATTATAAATAAAACATCTATCTATGTCTCTATCTATCTAACAGCCACCGAACGAAAAGGAACAACTAAAGCCAAAACATTGCTGTATTATATATCTAGAGTAAACAATAAATAATTATGCATTCACACGAAGGTACATTTTTCTCTTAACTGGACAAGTACAAATCGTTCTTTCAATTTTCATAATGGATGAAACCAATTTGAAAGCCATGATGACGCATATACCAGGATCAGCTGATAATTTTTATTATTTTTTTTATTATTTTTATTACATTTAAAAATATTGGGTGTAAAAATATATTTGAACTTCTTTCATTCAGTTTTTCTACAGCACATATTCAGATCTGTTCACAGTCGGTTGTATTAATAAAGAGTATATTTCTTAAACATATTTGGCAAGAAATATTAGGAAGTTATCCACTATTAAAGTATAGTATCTATGAAGCTATCTCTGTTATTTGTCGCCTCTGCGATGACTACCAACGCAATTATTGCAACAAATATGTTTGTTGTTTAGTTGCTAAAACTAGACAGTCAAAGGTAACTGAATGTATTAGCAAATTCTTGTCTACTTGACATAATAACCTTGGAGCTATATCTTTAAGATCGGTAGCAAAACCTAGAGCCAGGAGGTAGGCCATCTTTTTATCCAATGTAGGACCATATTCCTTGGTTTATTGGCCACAGTTTCGGGACTAAAGGCATGTACAGGCACTAAAGCTGACTGTTTGGGACCAGAATGGTGTTTCTTGTTCATCAGTGAAAAAGGAAAATTTTGTCTGATTGAAAAGTATTCACAATCGAAAGAGATTCTCGGTTATGGCATCAACTGACGCATTTGCGTTTAGAGAGGAGGTAAAAACGACATTTGGAAATCTTTCACTGAATACAGAACAAAAGGTTGCATGCTAAGTGCCAAAATACCAAAGTTTGGTTCCCGACTTGAAATCCTCATCTCACCGGCTTTGTCTCCAGATTCATCGACTGAAAAGATTTCTGGTTCAATTCGGTTTTACGTGCAAGAAATGTTAAACGTTTTGTGAACACAAAAAATCCGTATTTACTACGAAGTTAGTATCTTTTACTAAATGTACATGTGTAAATAAGACTGCACCAAAATTCTATATCTATTATGTAGTTTGTGCAGCGTGTAAGAGTTTTTTCATGGAAGTGGTAGTTACTGGTTACAGTACGTGTGGTGCGGATTGGGGATGTCACCCCGCTGTTCACAAAGTCGATATTGAGAAACATTACAAGTAACGGATCATTTATAGCACTGTTTTCTTTCACGAATAACAGAAAGGATTGTTTAAACCTTTTATTTTCCTTATTTTTATCATTTATGCAAAATCCAGAAGAGGAAAAGTCGAAAATATACCAATATGTATCGGGTTCGTCTGACAGCCCACGTGGCGTAAATGGAGTTTCATACTTCGACGTTGATCGTCTCGAGTCATTACTTCAGTGTGTTTACCCTAGAATGTACGCGATGCCAAGCAGTACGTGTAATTACACCATACTTCTGACAAAATTGTACTAAATAAAATCATTTAGTCATATATAGTATATATACTGACATTATATATAGATGCGGTTGCCAGGAATTTCATCAGGGTCTTTGGTATGTGCAACTTGTAAATTTAATCATTTCGTGAATCTATAAACTGAGCATCTGTAAACTTTAACTTCCAAATGCTCAGGGCTAGTCTGTTATATAATCAAACTCGGGTTTTGAAAGCTTGAAACGGTAGACTTTGCTTACAATGCTCTATTGCATTGCAGTATAAGTTTCAGATGTATAGATTTCCTTAAAACTTTGGCAGTAATTGATAATGGAAAAAAGGGACTAAAATTGATATAGAATAATTAGAAAATTTCTGCAATGGTGAGTCTTTATTGTGGAATCCGGCAATTATTATCTAATATTTGTATATTGACGGGTAAGCGTACACTTGGCTAAAGTCCACTGTGTGGCGACGTTTAGAAATCGCGTTAAAACTGACGGTTTCCCGAGAAAAGCGGAGAAAGTTAATATATATATAGAGAGACTCCAGAGAATTCTCGGGTATACTGCCGGGTGTGTCTGGTTCTAAAATTCGACAATGTCAAGATCAGCGCTGTCCTGTTCAAAAGCCACTGACTTCCGGTGACATTCCGAGATCCTCCTACTGTTTGAAAAATATATTAATCTGACCATTCGAACAAGCATTTCCCATACAAACCTCTTGTTTGCAATGCAATATAGCCTGATAGACACGACACAAACAGATGTAGATCTAGACAACTTTATTATATATATTTAAAAATATTTAAACAGGGACATCTGATTTAGCCTAAGACTAGTTTAATTAATTTTGTGTCTGCACAAAATATAACCTGCGACCAGGCGTTCTTTTGTTAGGTCGTCAGACAAAAATAGTCAGACAAATATAGAGACCGAGAGAGAAAGGGAAAGAAGGCCTGACCCATTCTCGTTCCCAGAGCCCTGCTCGCTCTTCTAACAGTGTCCACGTTGTGTCATCCAGTGGTATTTGTAGGCGACCAGAGGTTCTGTTTTTTCTCAGAAAATAAAGGTCCATGATTGGCTGAAATTACAATACCAAAAAACAAAAATGGCGGTTGAAGTAGAGGCTGAGGTTCAGCAACCTCCAGAAATCACAGAATAACCGCCATAAATCTTGATGTGTCGATAACGGTTGGCAATCTTCGTGAACACTGGAATTGGTGTCTCTCGTTTGTATCAAAATTTACCGCGTGAAAGTGGTTGGTTTTCGTGCTTCTTCAAGATCTTGAAGAGATCATTGTGGAGTAAACCAGTGCCTCTGGTCGCCTACAAATACCGCTGGATGGCATAACGTGGGCACTGTTAGAAGAGCGAGCAGGGCTCTGGGAACGAAAATGGGCCTAACCGAAATACTGTCTGGCGTCATGTTGAACATCCAAAATCTGGATGCTACTCCAATTGGTTACTTAACAATAGGCTTTTGGGCACGCGCTTTCATTGGCTACCGCACATTTTTGGTTGGCTAAAGGCCTGTTTACACTAGCAACTTTTTATGCAATTTTTCTCGCGATTTCAACTGCAGTTTTTCTCGCGCTCGACCTGCAACTTTAAATTGAGCGTGTAAACCAACTGCAATTCCAGTGCCATTTAGCAGAAATTTTAGCGCGATATTGGTGCAATTTGTACGAAACGTAATAATTTTGAATAGCGAGTTTTTCTTTCATAATCAGTCGAACTTGTGGTGAAAGGTAGGCTCAAACATTGTCCATCGCTAAATAAGTACTTCTTCCTCCTTGTATAGTTGTTACTGTTACCGTGCTTTTCGCGGCCATATCGCAGTGAAATTGCATCTGGTTTACACGCGCAAGTTGAAGTTGCAGTACGAGCGCGAGAAAAATTGCAGTTGAAATTACAACAAAATTTGCATCAAAGTTGCTAATGTAAACAGGCCTTAAAAATGAGGGACCACGTGTTTCGAGGGGACAGGCGGTCAGGCCTTCTTTCCCTTTTTCTCTCGGTCTCTATTTTTGTCTGACTATTTTTTTCTGACGACCTAAAGAAGGCCTGATCGCAGGTTACACAAAATAGCAATGGTGTTTGTTCTCCGCCATACGCAACTGCAGGTTTATATGAACATTCAGCGGCTCCTGTACTGGATATCACAGACCATGCCTCGTGTGCTATCCCTCTGCCTCGCCTTCGCTCTGATCCAGTCCCTCGCCATATGTTCACGAGGCGCCATTGTAGTTCCTGTGCCCAAAGAGCAACTGCCACCCGAGTGTGAAGACTTGGAAAGAGGTCACGAGAAGTATGCAGTTGTAGTTGACGCCGGTTCTAGCGGAAGTCGTTTGAATGTGTATAAGTATGGTGCTGGACAAAAGCCACTGGAGCCCGACAATATTAAAGCTGTAAGTATATTTTCAAGCAGATTGATGTTGGTATAATCTCATATGTTTTAAAATGTTTTGAACACCCTCACTCCATAGACTACGAGTAGTCCCTCTTTTTGCTCATTAGATCGTCGAGCGAGCGGTAAAAGAAGAAGAAAAAGAGGGACTACTCGTAGTCTATTTAACGCTATGCGCTATTGTTTTCACCAAGGCTTAAGGTTTTATCACGAAATTTTGAAACTTCTTGTATTAACCTGAGCCACATCGAATAACAATACAATACAATACCATGCCATGCCATGCCATGCCATGCCATATAATACAATACAATACAATATTTTATTGATCTCTCCTCTGTGGGGCTTTTCAGAGACAATTACAGTATAAAATACAATGAATTACAGAAAATCTGCTAGTTATATACAATCTAAAATCTAAAACCTACTAAAATCGACTAAAATCTAAGGAGTATTAAAATATAACACTAACAGCGAAATCTACAAATTATTACGTATTTATAAATAATTATGACGTAATGTACTGAGCAGCTGACTGGGTACGAACATAGGGTAGGATTTAATATAAAGTTCTATTGACGAAACCTTGTTGACTTCAGGTTGATGTGCCTGATCCAGACTCCGTTGAACCAGGTATCGACTCCTTTGCAAAAGACCTAGATGGACTGGGTCCGAACCTTAAGCCTCTCTTGGATAACGCTATAGGGGTAAGTGTAGGCGGAACCACTATACCTGACCGTAATACATTCTAATAGTCTCCTCCTGTTCTTGGTTTGCATGTGACGTCACAGCTGCCTCAACAATAGAGTTATAATTACTTTATTTTGTTAGGTAAACCAATATGGCCGCCATGCCCATTGTCAATCGACTCTCTAGGGACTGATTGCAATCCACCAATAGCTGAATAGACTGAATACTTCATCACATTAAAGTGATCATGGGGTGAAAATAGATCAAACATGATGTCGCATGATTCTGACTTTTGAAAAATCCTTTTCTGATCCTCGCTAGTCTCAGCACTTTGAGAACCCGCTCGCGCTAAACTGCCTTTGGTTTACTGATTATTCGCGAATAGCCTTGTGGCAAGTTCAGTTGCCATTAAATATCCGAGAAGAAAACAAGGAACGAGAATCTTTATAAGGAACAAAATTCTCTTCTACTGATGACTTTGAATTATATTGAATAGTAGCGGTTAGTGAGGGGAAAGATGGATCCCAATAGAATTCATTTGTTAGCCCTTTTGCTGATCCGCTTGTCACGTATCTAGGCACAATGTGTGACGAAGAGGTATAGTGTTGTTGGTCTAGTAAATATCTGTATTTAGTTGCGCCCACACTTGGACCATGGAGGAACTGTGTTTAGCCAGTTTCTCTGTAGGTTTATAATTTTAACCAATTGTCTAATAATATAGTTACACCATTTGCACCCAAGAAGCTTCGCGAATATTACTGTATTTCTTGGGGCCAAGAAATAATTTTTTTATCTCGTGAATTCTGGTTTTAAATTAGGGTGTACTGTTATTCTCTTTTCTCACAATAACACATAAGAATATGAACCTCGAGTGGGCTGTTCCATTAACGATAACAAACGCTCGCCGCAAAGCATTTTGGTTGCAAATGGGCCTCTGACGTAGTGCTGTCTTCTAAACCATAACCAAACATGAAATATTGGTTTAATTAATTATCTATTCCTTCTGCTTCTTTTGCTTCTGGAATTTCTATCGCTTTCGCAGTTTCTTCTTCTTTTTAAATACTATTTACTTACGATACAATACGACACGATACGACACGACACGATATGATACGTTATGATACGATACGATACGATATGATACGACACGATACGATACGATACGCTGTGATACGATACGATATGATACGATACGATACGATATGATACCATACGATACCATACGATACCATGCGATACCATGCGATACCACACGATACGATACATTAAAAGTGACTCCCCGTGGGGCTTTTCAGTTACTATTTACAGCCTTGCCTCATTACTAGTGACTTTTTCCCCTGCACAGTCATGTGTCTGCTCACTATGGAGCTGGTGACTCATTCTGTCCAATTTGTGCACCATCTGCAGGTAGTCCCTGAGTCAGAGCAATCCTGCACGCCAGTGTTCGTCTTTGCGACGGCTGGCATGCGACTTTTGCCCGAAGATCAGCAAGATGCGGTGCTTGGCGGGCTGCGGGGTTATCTTCATAACAAAACAGTATCTCCATTTCTGTTTCATGATTCCAACGTAAAAATAATTGGTGGGGCTGAAGAGGCCATGTATGGATGGGTATCGGTGAATTTTTTGAAAGGGTCTTTCTCAGGGGATAATCCAACCTCTAAAACATATGGCGTCTTAGATTTGGGTGGGGCTTCAACCCAGAATACTTGGAATCGCGAAGAGGGTCAGTTCCATCAATTTGAGGGAACTTTGGCAGGGAAAAAGTACAACATCTTTGCTAAGAGTTATTTGGATTTTGGAAAGGACGAAGCAGCAAAGCGATATAAACAGTTCTTGATCTCGCGGGATGCTTCTCTAGTAAGAAAGAAACGAATTCACAGCCCTTGTTATAATCCTGGATACACAGAAGAATTTGAGTTTAACGGTATCAGAAAGACTTTAGTCGGTACAGGTTATGTTAGAGGATGTAGAAAAATTCTGCAGGAACTTTTCTTTTGCAAGTACAATGCAAAGCGTTGCCCCTTCATTGAACAACCACCGCTACACGGCAAATTTCAAGGCATTTCAGGAATGTTTTACGTTCTGAATGACATCGGTTTGGTAGGCGAAAGTGGCTCCGCTGTTATCCCACTGAATAAGATAAAAAGGAAATCTAAGCGCTACTGCCATCTAGAATTCTCAAAGATCAGTTCAGATCCCTACGCAAAAGACAATTGTTTTGCTTCCAATTACATTTACGAACTCCTTCATCGTGGATATCGAGTTAATAACCGCTTTAAGATTGAGGTTGCTCATGATATCAATGGATTCAATGCAAATTCATGGACCCTAGGAGCCGCGTTATACCAGATGAACCTGTTGTAATCAAGTTTTAAAACATGGAATCATAACTCACTGCAACTACGCCTTAAATTTGGGCAAAAGATTCCGGATTCGTGAGCACCCGAAATCATTTTGTTTTGGATTCACAAAACAACTTGTACTCGCTAAAATATTAATGAATAATGGAAGAAGACGTCTGATCTGCAAATCCTTGACATCGCGGGCTCCGACGAATCGAAAACCCATCTCGTGAAAGCCTGTAGTGTTATAGGTCCAAATCTCGCCTAATCTTGCGGCGAATATAGGTGAGATTATGCGAGATTGGCTGAAATTATGGGGCGAGGTTGGGCGTGCGAGATTTGGGGCGAGATCAGGCGAGATCAGGCGAGATTTGGGGCAATAACAGGCCTTGGTAATGTCAAGGATTGGAATTAGCAGGCTAGAAAACGTTATCAATACGGAGCTGTCCTAAGCCCACGTGTGAAAGTATTCTGAGACGTACATAGGAGAACTATCTTTAAGAACCATTTATTTTAAGGGTTTTTTTAACTGTCTCAACGAGCAGGCGTATCTTAATTAAGTGAAGTAAAATCCTTTTACAAGCCTTTATCTTGGTGATAAGACCTGTAGTGTTAAAACTGGAAATGGTTATTGAATGATATATAATTACATATGAAACAAGCTATCTTACGAATAAAATTTGATGGGGATAAAATGGTGACTAATCGTAGAACTGTGTAAATGTGAATATAACGATAATAAAAGCAGGTATTGGTAATACTGCTTGTTGATAAGTGTAACTGTGCGAAGTCAGTCGAGATGCAATTGGATCATTATCTGTTCCACCAACGTAGTCGCAATTGCATACAGTAGAATACAAGCGGTGCAGGCATGCAAGATACATGCGCATGCGAAATTATCTGTGATTGCAAAATGTCGGACAAAATTGAATTTGTTTTGCGGATGCTAATGCTGGTTTCTTATAAAGCGAAGAAGAAGAAAACTGAAGAAAGGAAAATACATTACAGGTTAAAGAAGGTAAAGAAGCACTTTCACCGACGCAATGAACATGTTGCCTATCACAATTTGGTGCGCGAATTAAGACTTGGTTGAAGCAGGGAAATGGGCCGCATATTGTAATCGAGAAATAATGCTTCTGTGCAACAAAATGTTTCAATTCCATAAAAGATGGAGTGTATCTCAAGCCACTGGTACACAGCAAACCACCATCGAAAATCACAGCCTGCCGCAATTCCTCCCCATCCCGGCCCCTCCCACCACAAAGACATCAAATGGTCCGCCCCTAATGTTCTAACCTGCGATCAATGAGGCCTTCTTTAGGTCGTCAGAAAAAAATAGAGACCGAGAAAGGAAGGGAAAGAAGGCTTAACCGAAATACTGTCTGGCGTCATGTTGAACATCCAAAATCTGGATGTTTCTCCGATTGGTTACTTAACAAAAGGTTTTTGGGGCACGCGCTTTCATTGGCTACCGCAAATTTGTGATTAGCTAAAACTGACAGACCACGTGTTTCGAGGCGACAGTGGGTGGAACGGCGCCAGACAGTATTTCGGTCAGGCCTTCTTTCCCTTTCTGTTTGTCTGACTATTTTTTTCTGATGACCTAAAGAAGGCCTGATCGCTGGTTACTAATGTTCCCGCTCGTGCCGTAGCTCAAGATCTTGCGCACGCTTACCAGCGTCTGTTGCTCTTCTATGGAACATCTATGTCCCCATACCGCCGGTAAATGATCGTTAGCAGGCAGACCACTTACAAAGGATTTGTACAGGCACGTGTGGTCTGAATATCAGTAGAGCAAATAGGCGAGAAAGTATAGGATTTCTGTTGGAGTTACAAAAGTAACATCAATAATTTGCTGATATTAGTTCATAAACCAGTTGAATCCCCTGACTCCTAGCTGTCATTACCTTGACTTTATTCGTTCACCCTCTTGGCAAATTTCGACTTTGTAAATCGTTTTTGTTTCTTTAGCAGATACATTATACGACTTTCGGCTAAGTTGTGTAGGACTGCATGCGAACACTCCAGGATATAATTTCCAGAGACGATGCAAAACGTTTATTTGGTACAATTGTACGCCGCGTTTTGAAGCACACAGCTTTTTCTCTAAATGCTAAATATAAAGCATTAAAGGTAAAAAACAAGTTAATAATATAATGACGACAACTCTCATTTTGTAATTTCAAAATGAATGTTCGCAAAAACAAAAACCGGCGGCAGGCATGCGGCAATACGTAACTTACATTTTAGATCATCAGTTTGCTGAGCAATCCATTTGGAAGCATCCTTGTAGCCAACAGATTCTGAAAAATATACGCATACAACATTCGTCAATAATGAATTTATTATAATAATCTTCAAAAAATAGCAACAATAATGCTTACCAGAAGATTTTGGTTTTGGCATCTTGTACTTTTATCGACTTGAGAACGAAATAATACAATCCAGAATGTATGCCATATGATGTTCAATTATATGAACATCATACAACAAAATACTATATAATACTATATATTTTGCTGACAGAACAAAAAAATGCAACTAAGGAAGACCTGAAACAATGAAAATAACAACTGGCAAACAGTCAATGTGATTAAAAGGGGAATTTCCAACTTTCGGTAAATCACGATTCACAGAATTCACACAAAATATAGCCACAATTTCAAATAATAATGGATCCGTGATTCTAGCTGTAATAGTTTCCAAACTATACAAATTGTCACGACACCGCATTTTGTGACACCTGACTACACGCATCATGTTAAGTACATCGATTGTACTTAACATGATGTTAACCGTTATGGCGTTTTATGCTTATAGCCAACAGATTCTGAAATGTACGCACACAAGATTCATAAACAATAAATTTATTCTCATAATAAAGTTTAAATACCAACGATAATGCTTACCAGAAGATTTTAGTCTTTTTATCTTGTACTTTAGTCTTTCATAAACAAATTTCTGCCAGCCTTGAGAACGGAATACTGCAATTCAGAATGTATGCTATATTATGTTCAATTAATTTGATGACATATCAAAAAAATGCAACTAAGCAAGACTTGAAACAATGAAAATAGCAATTGGCAAGCAGTCAGTATGATTAAAAGGGGAATTCCCAAGTTTCCGTAAACCACTATTGGCAGAACTCACGCAAAAAATAGCCACAATCTTGAATAATAATGGATCTGCGATTCTAGCCGTAATTTCCAAACTATCATGTTATTTTAAAAGTTCTGTTTGACTATGCAAATTGTCACGACACCATATTCTATGATACGTGACTACACGTCATGTTAACGGCATCAATTGCACTTAACATGGCATTTTATGCCTTGTGCTGAGTTTAGCAGATTCATATATTTTGTTTATACTTTGTTATGTATGTACGAACATTGCGTTACTCCTTAGCCACGCTGCGCATAAATACTTTCTTTTTTCAAAACTGCTTCCCTAAGCGGGTTTCGGAGAGAACTCTGTTTCCATACAAAATGTCTTATTTCTGAGCAGGTGACGCGACTAAAACCTAAATATCTCGTTAAATACTGAAACAGTTGAGAAGGAAATCAGATACAGACTTAATTATGACATATCCGTTACTCTGCAATGATTTTCGTTAAGATCTGCTACAAAAAACAAGTTATTATTATTTTGAATATGATTATTATGACGTTATTATCTAATTATTATTATTATTACTATCATTATTTGTCTGGAGTAATTAATTTTGTTTCACATCTATATTTCGCCATACATTTATTCTTATTTTGTGATTTGAATTCTTCGGTACGTCTTTGGTGCATGTAACGTAGAGACGATTGTGCATGACTGGCCAAAACTCAATGTCATTGCATTGCAAAGCGGTTTTTGACCAATAAAATTTGACTAGTGTTGAATATTGATGGCGTTTTTCATCTCACGGACACGTCATCATGTAAGGCAAATGACAATGCCAATGACATGACAATGCAATGAGATTCATCTCTGATTGATTTACATCTGTCACGTCTGATTGGTTGTTTGTATTTCGAAATTGTTGCAACAACAGATTTAGCCAATCGCTGGCTTTTCCTACCATCGCATTGCTATTCTCATTGCATTTGCATCAATCTTTGGACAATCAAGCGAAATCGTCTCTAAAATGGTAGTGCATATTTGTTTCAGAGGAGTTCCATGCAGAGGGTCACTACTTCTCCTACCTGACCTGGCCACACCTGCACTTTAGCGGGAGCTTCCAGGCAGATGTAAACACGGTAAACAACGACGCAACAAATTTTAACGTCAGCGGATTCAAGGCCAGTGACGCGCTACCCAGACAGGAAGGTGGAGGTGGAAGCTGGAACGCACATGGAACGGGAGAATGGAGATTGGGAGATTGTCATGTCACGGACGTTTGCCATATGGATGGAACGTGTGTTAGTGATGTGAAAATGGATCCAATTCATGGAACTAAGGTTCAAGGTAATTCTACTGGGATTCTTTGATGACGAGGATGATGATGATGATGATGATGACGACGTTGACGTTGACGTTGATTTTGATGTTGGTGTTGGTGTTAGTGTTGATGTTGGTGTTGGTGTTGGTGACGGTGTTGGTGTTGATGTTGACGTTGATGTTGGTGTTGGTGTTAGTGTTGATGTTGATGTTGGTGTTGGTGTTGATGTTGGTGTTGATGTTGATGTTGACGTTGATGTTGGTGTTGGTGACGGTGTTGGTGTTGGTGTTGATGACGGTGTTCGTGCTGATGTTGATGTTGGTGTTGGTGTTGGTGTTTGAGATGGTGACGGCGTTGATGTTGGTGTTGATGTTGGTGTTGATGTTGGTGTTGATGTTGGTGTTGGTGCTGATGTTGGTGTTGGTGTTGATGTTGATGTTGGTGTTGGTGTTGTTGTTAGTGTTTGTGTTGGTGTTGATGTTGATGTTGGTGTTGATGTTGGTGTTGATGTTGATGTTGGTGTTGGTGTTGATGTTGACGATGATGTCGATGATGACAGATTTAATGACTATATGATGATGATAATGTTGACGATGACGAGGACGATGGCGATGGCGAGGATGAAGGACGAAGACGAGAACAAAGATGATGATCACGATGAAGATGATGATCACGATGATGATAATTGCTTCTGATGATGATGTTGTTGTTGTTGTTGTTGTTATTGTTATTGTTGTTGTTGTTGATAATGACGAACTGTAGTTAAGAATTATGTCTGTTTTTCAGATGGGGGAAACAGAACTTCAGCGAAACTAGTAGACTTGGATCCCCAGGCACAGGTTGTTTCTGAGATTTGGGGCTGGAGAATGCGAATAGGAAAGTTCTTTTCAGCCGACTTTGAGCCAGTACCATTCAAGTACCTGTGGGGTAAAATGATGAATCAGGAAGGTGACAACAGTTTAGGAGCAGTGTTCCAGTCTGTCCTTAGAAACATCAGATGGCTAGACGACGCTAATAACTCAACATTTGTAAGTCAGCTTCGTCACCATCTATCTAAAAGTGGAAGCGATGTGCTATCAATTAGTTTTAACGTTGATCGTTTCGAAGCAGATTACCGTAAGAATGACTTCACATGGGGTCGCATAGTAGGGACCATTGGGTTGCTGTCACCTAACACACCGCCTTATTTTGTCCAAGGCAGAGTTTTGAAGCCAAGCTGTTCTCAACAAGTCTATGATACAACGTTTGTTGTTGACCAGAAAAGGAAAAGATTGTTCCTAGATTTTGGTAACAGTCTGCCTATCAACGCTGATGGAAGTCCCCATTCTATTGGAACACTTCTGGTTGCTTTACCTCTAGGAGATAAGCCGTTTCTTAACTGCTCAGATGACTTAAATTGGCTAGGTTTGGTTCCGTACGAGACGAAAAACTGGTACTACCATTCAGCAGGCGTAGTGTCCTTACCGAGTGTGGGTACACTAGACGATTCTACGATGGAAAGACTTGCAAAGTCATCTGTGATTGTCGCTGAAGTAAGTACGTAAGTAAGTAAGTAAGTAAATAAGTAAGCAAGCTAGTAAGTAAGTAAGTAAGTAAGTAAGTAAGTAAGTAAGTAAATAAGTAAGTAAGCAAGTAAGTTAGTAAGTAAGT
>JANVCJ010062983.1:0-13130 GCA_026413505.1 Epizoanthus ramosus | reverse complement strand
GGTCTGTATACTGAGGGCACTACTCAACGTCTCAGACAGAACTGTTGTGAACCGCATTAATTCAGCGGTCTGGCTAAATCTCTCAACTGCTGCACACTTGTACTTCATGTAAACAGGTAGCTGAAAAGCCCCGCGGGGAGCTCCTGTATATATCTGTATCCGTATCTGTATCTGCATCTGTATCTGTATCTGTATCTATATCTACACTGCTAGTGGCAGTCTGTAGTACAACAATATAGGTTGGGGTGAGGTGAACCTGAGCAATCTGTCAAATATCGACAAACAAGGTGCTCGTTGAAATGCAATCTCTTGTTGTATTCACTCACGTGTTTTAAAAGAAGATCAGCTGTTGGTAAACAGTTATGTTTATGGTGTGTATGTACTGTTCCACTCTAGGGCATGGTGGGATTGATAACTGACAGATACGTTGATGGATGTGTACCTATTGTTCCACTCTATATTTATGGTATGGTGGGGTTGATAAACATATATGCTAATGAATGTGTACCTATTATTCGCCTCCAGGGTATGGTGGAGCCTGGTCAAGCTATCAGCCAGGCACTGAAGGCAGAGTTTGGAGAAGAAGCCATGGCAAAGCTGAGTGTTTCCGAGGAGGAGAGAGAGAAAATTACCAAACAGCTGAACCAACTGTTTCAGCATGGAGTGGAGGTGAGCGGACTGACTCTAGACAGGCACATTCCTCCCCACAGTTTGGGTGACAGTTCGGGTGACAGTTTCGGTCTCTATACAGGGTACCTAGGCGAGGCAGCTGCCACGACCAGTGAAAGTCCTTAAAACACTGAAAGTCGTGTAAGATAGACCTTGAGGTTTTGCTCGAAATTCTCTTAAAATGCAGGAAATGCTAAGAAAGAAAGAATGAAAGAATTTGTAAAACAACTGCACGAGCCGATAGACAAAATGAGTAATTTCCACGACACAAAGTTGCAAACATAAAGAGAAAGAATGAGAGGGAAAAGCGAAAACAATATTGCATGCATGATTGTACGAAACAATGGCAACAAAAATATAAATGCATGCTTCCTCCCCCAGCCCCCTTAAAAGGTCCGACCCTCATGGCAATTTTGATTCCTGAGATAAAGTGGCGGGAAAGTGGCGCGCGTTGTAAGATTGTGGCGCCAAAATACGGCGCATGTGCGTCCGTACGTACTGTCTTGCAATGTCTTGTCAGTGCTCTGAAGCGTGATTGGCTAAGAAACAATAGCATTACTGCTTCCTTTTGTGATTCGCTGGAAGTAATTTGATAATGGAATCACAAAGTAAAACCATTGCAAAGGCGAGACATCGAAGGGGCTATGTCACGGCTATTTAAGGCATTTTTGCGATGAACGAAATTCTCCACAAATCACGGGAAATCTAAAAATAACAGATTACCGTGGTAGAAAAACACAAAAGAGACGACGATAAGTCGTAAAGGAACGTGGATGGTTAAAATTGGGGAAGATTGAAACGGATTACAGACTCTCAATATAATTTCGGTCCAGGATAAACATTAAATAAGTTAAATACATCCGCTGTCAAAATCGTGTTTCTTGTATTTAGACACTTTCGTTTTCACAATACAATACACAATGTAATTTCGTGTTATCCTGTTGAGCTTACAACTTGTGTTCATGACTGCGAAAGCTTTGTTCCTGACATGACTTTAGGGCATGCGCATTACCGTGACATAGCCCCTAGAGATCCGCTCTAATCTTGTTTTATGTTGTTGTGACTGCAGGTGTACAAAGGCTATGTTGACGACCCGCGTAACACGGACAATGCATGGATGGAAACGATAGCAATGAATTACCATGACGACACAGGCGATGTATTCAGTGCATTTAAACTGCAGGTACGGTCAGGGCACTATCAAATGTAATTTTTTGAGTTAAACTTGATACTGTAAGTTATTGTTATTGACCAACTACAATTGGTTCTTTAGTAACACTTTGTTTGTGTTAATGAGTAAAGAAGTGAATTATAAATGAGATTAGATTTGAGGAAATGCCGGCATCATTAACATCCCGTTTGCATCCCACCGTTCTTTGTTCGCTGGTATTTCAAGAACGTAACATAAAATAGAAAGCGTCAGTAAGCTGTGACCTGGGGAAGTGGTAACACGTGCAAGGCTTTTGCTTTCGTATTATCAGTTCAAATTATCACTTCTGTGGACTGTTGTAAAATTATGTGTTTATGGCAAGTTTTCTTTCCAGGCTGGCGACGATGCACAAGCGGTACGATGGCAGAGGGTCAGCGGTAACATTCCCCTCTACGCAAGTCACATGTCTATTTTGGAGAAAGTCGCAAGAATGAGAGACGCAGCTTTCTGAGGGGAGGCATAGGATAATTTGATTGGATCAAAGTATCTGCTCTGGTATCTGTGGTTATATTTCTTCAAGGATAGTTTAGATAGGTGTGTAACAATGAAACACTAGTTTATGTCAATTCAAGGTATTCACACCTGTACATGTACTGAGATAGCAAGGGTCCATTTTCAATTTCCTGGTCCAGTCATTCGAATCGAGCAATTTGAAGTGTTGTAAAAATTTGAAGACTGAAAATGCTGGACTAATCTTACATTTTTATGATCCAAATCTCCTTAATTCTTGGCTCTGTACATTGACGTTGAAGCTTTTGAGAATCATAAGCGTCCTTATCTTATGTATGTCCATAAACTGTAGATGGCTTATTGCAGTCATAGATTTTGATCACAGTTATTGCTTTAGTGACAGAGAAGAAAGGTAATATCTCGAGACAGGTTGACATGTGGACTAAGTCACACCTGATTTTCCGCAATATATTTCATAGTGGGGAGGGGGTGGGGGAATATAATGTCACTGGTGTAACCAAAAATCACCAAGCATGTGATCTGAACGTGAGCGATGAATTACCATGGCAACTGATTAGGAGCATAGTGGTCTGACCGCGTGGTGAGGGGACTAGCACTAGAACAAGTAACCAATTTGAACATTCTGATGAATATAACGCGCCGAAAATGCAGGGTGTTCATATTTCCTGAAAATTTAATTTATTCTGCTTTCCTGCAGCTAATGGGGCTGGGCTGTAGTAATATCAAAGCTTGGCTAGCACGATTCTGATGTGGTTTGAAACCCTTTCGACTCGAGCGGTCAGTTCACCTGGACGTTACTGGCCATGTAGAGTAATTCGATATATTAATTAGCCACTTGGCTCCCGTGAAACGGTCCCACGGGTCTGTTAGTTGGGAAGGTATCAGTCCCAGTGTACTGAGAGGGGAGGGGTCAGGTACAATGTAGCTTTGTATTTTGGGCACTTGCATCGAGTTTGTCAAAAAGTGTAACTATTTGAGCAGGCAACTCTCGTTCGTTTTTGCCAAAACGTTTCATTCCGAATGAAAGCTATTTAGCAATAATATTGGAGTAAAATATTCATTGAACCAAGTTTGAATTAAGGGTGGCATTGGGAAGACCCAGTGGCACGAATATTTAAAAATGTTTTCCAACATTGTCTGTACAAAGAAATTGTATTTTTGTACTTTGGTTATCAGTGGTGAAGTACCCATAAAGTATATTCAAGGTTTATTAATTGGAGCACATACGTATATTGGCCTTGAGACCTGGCAGCTCAAAGCTGATTATCTCTGTTAGTCGTATTGTAGATCCGGTAGGATTTTCGCTTTCACTTAACACACTAGCAATAAAATATTTCTCACCCTATATGCGTCATGTGGTGTTTTGTTGAATGGAAACTCGACGAGAAGATATTTGCAGCAGACTAGATTCTACGTCCCTTCCCGGTTGAATATTGGCCCTTGCTCGAATTGCTCGCAAAATCTTGTAAGGTGCTCGCTTGCTCGAATTCACTAGTTTTCGTAATTCAGTGTTCGCTCGCTCGTGCTCGCAAAAAATAATGCTCTGCTCGCAAATGCTCGCGAAGACCATTCAATACTCCTACTATACACAGAAAAAAAATAATAAAATGAGAAGAAAAAATATTCGAAAACATTTTCGTAAAAATCAAATGAGCCCAAGCCCTTAGAACGACTAAACTCTGGGCATATTACCACAAGTAAGAAATAAAAGCCCGATAATGCGTAGCACTTGTATAAAGTAGGAATAACTCTTGTTTAAGTGTTACCCTGGGTACTGGCCAGAGGTTAGACCGGCTCAATTCAAGCAAGGAAGGATAAAACTGAAAACGGAGGTCCAGACTCGTGCCCAGTCGCTTCTGGTGGGTCGAGAAAATATGAAATTGCTCGGAGAATTCTTTCTCCCTTGCCTCGCTCTTTCTCGTTCCAAGTCCCCTTAGCCCACCAGAAATGACTGGGTAGGAGTCTGCGCTTCGCATTCCCATATTCAGCACAAAAGCTTTAGCTGTGGTGCTCCCGCCTACTTCACTTTCCAGATCCCCAGTTATTGCACAAATGAGCCAGTTCGAAGCTACGCAGTCGAATATTCAAATTTCCGTTAGCATAAAGTAAACACAAGACATAAATTCGACTAGTTGTCATGTATTGTTGCGTGGTATTTTACATTGCTGGTTATTCAAAAGGTGGCTAGCGCTATTCACCAGAAATTAAATAAATCGCTATGTAGCGGGAAAATCGCATCCATTGTGTGATGTTTAGATAGCTCTTTTGTTCGCTGGACAGCTATAGAGTTACGTTATCAGACACTTTTGGAACAACTGGAGCCAGGTGGCATGGCATGTACCAGTTAATTGTTATGCGCTCAAGCACTTGTATCCCATCTCAGATATATACCTTACATAGAATTATGTTTACTAATATTTAATTTGTTATCCTGCATTGTTCATTTTCTTATCCAGGAGCCGAAAACAAACGTTTATTGGCTTCATAAAAACTACTTCGTGATGACCAGCTATACCACGTATGTGAACGTTGATTCACTTTTCTTTATTCCATTAAGTTTGACTTTATACAAAAAAGGACTGGCTGTAGAATATAGGGAAACTATCAATGGAAAATACACAGTTCTTATTTATTTACAAGCAAACGTATCTACATGTATATATGTACACTGACTAACTCCATTCCGATTCTCGCTACTGGCCAAGAACAAATGAATTGTTTTGTTTGTAAATTTACTGTTATATGTGGGCGGGAACATTTCTATTGGAGCAACATTCCTCGTTTACACTTCGTTTTTACGCCGCTCCGAGTGATTCTCAGTCCTGTGTCTGTTTCTATTTCTTAAGAAATGCAACCTTTTATTTCCGGTGTAGGCTGTAGAGGCGATAGTCCTGCGCTGCGTTTGAATTCATATACAACCCTTGACGAGTTTTATAAAGCCTTGCGTGCAAACCAGTGGAAATATTAAACAGAGAAACCGCCACGCATTGTTATTTTTCCAGTCACATCAAAGTCAAATTGCCTTTGCAGAATCTTCCGTGGACTGTGCCGTTAAGTTCGTTTGTGTTTATGATTTCACTTTTTGGCTTCTCAGTCTTGTAACAAGCGTTTCACTTTCTTGTTGGACGCGCTATTTAGGAACTGTTTGTTCGATTTCACAGTTTTTGCTTCTTGTAAGACATCTTTCTCTTTGATAGAAACCGCAATGGAAGTGCAAACAGTTTTCTGTAGATCCCTGTCCTTTTGGTTTTATCTTTGTCTTCATCATACAAATCTTCTGTTCGCCTCGTGGCTTGCTTTTCTTTCTTTCTGACATCTTGGTCGTACTGAATTTCTTCGGCTGCCGGTACTTTGCGTCTGGTAGTTGTCAAATCCTTCTTAGTTTTTTCGTGCTCGCGCTCTCCTCGAGCCCAAGCATTGCTTATTTCCATCCCAAAATGATGCATTTTCTGCTCCAGTGAATTTGGATATTCCACACGCAAACAGAGTTCTTTTCTCCTCAATACTATAACAAGTTTATCAGCCTACTGATCCGAATATGTTTTTACCGTATCTCAAAAAATGTAACATTTTGCTGGTGTTTATATAAAGCGATTAAGCAAATTGCTTACGTCAGGCAGCTGCGAATTGGTGTAGCCCGGAAGGCGTGACCCGTACGTCAGAATGCGTCAACCATGATAAGTTTGTTTATGAGACTCAATCTCCATGACACGCGAGAAAGCGTGCATTCACACGATCATATATCGGGGTAACTGAGAACGTAGAAAACCTTATCGTTGATTTTAAAAGTGTTTCAAAATCCTAGTTTTGCATTTCTTACCGAGAAATATACATACAGTAGTGTAGAAAAGATGTAGCAACTTCCATATAATGTTACTCTTTACAGAAAATTATTTCCGGTATCTCGAGTATGGTCACGTTTTCAAAAATATTTTACATAAAAAATATTGACAATTACACAAAGCGAAAAACAACTGCCACAAACCTGATGAAGCTGTGGCATAGTTGTTAAAAATAATATAGTAGACAGACTTGCATACATATGACATATCAGTGATATGACGCAGAAACTAATGTCTTCAAGAAAATATTTCAAAATGTATAAAATATTTTCAGTGGATATTGGGAGGCAAGTTTGTGTTTGTATATTAAATCATAAAGATATTTGTAGAGTCTAGGATTCCAGCTCTTTCAGAGGTCTGTTTTCTAAGTAACTAATGCAATTATAATGATTTGGTTCAATTCCAAACAAGGGCAACATCCGTCGTTTTCAGCTCTTGCCGACCGTAAGACCTGGGGGCGGGTTACATCATCACCGGCACCGCGGACGGGAGATGCTGTCATAGAAATATCTGTGTCACTATTAATTACCACAAACTATCTCTAACTTTTCTGAATACTTAATACTTTTGTTTCTTTTCACTGAATCTAAACAACACCACGAAGCCAAATCTATATCTGCTATTATTATTTTAAAAACTGCAAAGAAAAATTCCGACTAACTCTTGAATGTTATTGTCTATTATTGTTATTACAATAATAAATGTTCAATTCATTCGGGCTGTGTGTATCGTACAGAGCCGATAACTGATCCAATATTTTGTGCCTTAGTTGTTCATTTGGCATTTAAATCCAACATGTTTTTGTTCAACGAGAAATTCATCGGTTACTACGCATGCCTTGTGAATATTTGTCTCTTTAATACTGCTCTGATGGATTGACTCTGCTTAATAATGGTTAGTATTTGTTTTCAGGAAAAATGGCTTTGCTTTTAAAAAAAGAAATTGGTACTATGTTAATCCCGGCTAGCCAGTAGTGACGAAAATAATCAAGATCAATCCTCGGAGACCTGTCCAGGCCAATCCGTTTCTCACCCTGTCTTTCCCCGTCCCAGATTCACTGGTAAAGTTCCCGCTGGCGCTACTCTGGCGATCCTAAAATGCTGCTAAACTCGTGAGCAGAATGGAGTGTATACAGTGTCGATTGCATTATATTAGCCTGCAAGCCGGCTCATTTTTTTTGTATAGGCAGATGTGAGGTACGATGTCTACTGATTATAAAAACAATTTTTAAATGTTTTCAATTTCTGGCCCGTCCGATCCACCGCCGGCACACGGATAGGATAACTTCTCATTTAAAAACTGGATTTTCCATTTCATGCAAACTGACAATTAAAGGAGTATTGTGTGGGTGGGATTGTCTTGCCAAGTTTCCATTTTCAAAGAAATATTTCATCCACGACATAAAATATAAAAACGATAGCACTGCATTTTCTTAAATTGATCCACATTTTGTCCGGACCCACTTTGCCCGCGCGGGATTATGGGTATTTCACGTCCGCTAAGCAAAGGGTACCCCGACGTCACTCGAAATGTTTTGCCACGAACACGTACACAAGACATATCAATTAGCACTTATTGTATTCATTTTATTCTACGTGCTATCTTGTTTGTTTCGTGCATGTAAAATTTAGCCTTCAGGTGAAAAGCTCGGCACTTCACTTACCATTGGTAACTGCTAGTATATTTTATAGTGAGGACAAAATATTTTTTGAAACAATTCTATCCACACAAAACTCCTGTTTTCAAATTTGAAACCGTATCCGTGTAAACAGAAAACACAAGTGGGGCATGCTCGCAGGCTATGTAAACTGGGCCTTCGTGACTTCCGTTTCCAGTCTGGTTATTCAGGTCATAGTCTGATTTAGCCCTCCAGGACGAGCAGGGAGGCGAGGGTCCGAGGGTCTGGATCGATGCACACGTATTATATCGCCTGCACCGGAAGTACTGGTGTAGTTATAGAGTAAGTTTTCTATCTTTGTCTTGAACAGACAGTGTATACATATTCAAGATGTTTTAGCGAATTCAGTGATATTTGTGCTGACGTTTCGAATAGATGACTGTGAACTTAGAAACTCATTACTGATTGAAAATTTGTCGCCGGATGTTAACCGAGCAAGCGTGGGTGTGTTGAGTATAAACTTTAAGAATTCCAAACAGTTTACTGGTCACTATGACATTACTTCCTATTTATATTTCTAACATTAATAACGTGCTACATCGGCATCACAAAATATTTTGACTGACGCGGAGCTGACGTCATTGAAAGCACGTAATACTAGCGTGACAATCCACTGGGCCGCATACGATATTGGTAGTTTTGAGAATTTTATCTTCCCGTAGTGGCCAGCTACATATACATAACTGATACTGAATGACTGACTCGCTGGGGGCCAAAATACAAGTTTGTATCAATTCCTCAAAATTAACGGCTATGTAGCCTGCGGTGAGAGTTTTAGATATCCTCGCGGCCGGCTGCACGCAGGCTACGGCTATGGTGTATATACACATTTCTTTTTGTTTAAAAGAACAAGAAAATTTTGGCCAAGTTTAATTATATTATTCTTACGTTTTGTGGCAAATTCAGCCTGATTTATTCTTACTTCAAATATATATTCAATATACTTTGTTGTTGTTACAAGTCCAAAAGGATACAAAACGCAGCCATTTAAATATATTCCAATATTATGCAAAACTATGAGCCATCTCCACAACACGTACAAGAGGGAAATCGGGTTTATTTTCTATCGAAGGATGTTATCTTGTTCAGTAATTTGGGTATCATTAACGTCATTATTTCATCTGAAAACATACACGATTCTTACGTTTCTGAACCCCTGCGTGAGGGTCTTCTCAATATTTTCAAGACGTTTAGGCAAATGTGAGCCTCAGTGGTCTTCAATGGTGATTCTTATAAAGAAAACTATACGTAGGACTCTGGGCAAGTAGTCGCTGGTGCAACTCGGTGCACCCAAATCCTTTCCAAGTAAATCATTAGCACAAACCGAACCGACGCTGATCTAGGCGACAGTGCAATATTTAGTATCTTGCAATGAAATATAGCCAGATGGTATGATATTTATTTTTCGTAGCTGAAAGCCACAAACACATTTCGAGCGCTAGCCGGTGGCCATTTATCAGAGCAAAAGCTCTGAAGGTCTAGCGCTCCAAAACGTCAGCTCCGACCTTCCACCCTCACGCCGTAAAACGTAACAAGTTTCAGTTGATCAACCCATCAGTTGATTTGCTCGCCGACATAGAAAACTTATTTAACTTATTTTTCTCATAAAATTGTCTACCAGACGATAAGATCAAACTGGTTTGATCAGCGTGCGCGATACTAGTCGCATGTTACACTGACAAAATTTCATGACTGGCTGCCTCATACGACGTACAATTTTCATTGCACACGACTATTGTCGCACACAGTCCCCTTGGCCTACGGCGAATATAAATTACTACTACCCCTTATCGTCTTTACAAATATATAACTAGCTACAATGTTAGTATTTTAATATGTATTTACAAAACGTAACATTATAAAGGCATTATAGCAACGTGATTACCACAGGAATCAGTGCGCATGTACGTGTCTACTGTCAGGACTTGACTAATCTTTAGTATGCCGCAGCTTCCTAGTCCTTGCCAACCGACTCCGTCTATCCTGGGGGGCCGCTCTAAAGGAGATGGAGGGGTGAGTGGGTGAGGTTGCCACGTATCAAGTGTGTTAAATAAATTTCGATCAGTCAATAAAAACCTCGACTTGCGAGGCCTGTCAGTTGACTAATATCAGCCACGTCTCAGACCAAACTACTGTAGCAACGAGCAAGGTTTTTGGTTTCCCGAAATCTTCGAATGTGTGACAATAAATCTAAACTTTGCTGATGGCAACCGAATGAAATTCGTGTACTAAGTCACTGCCGCGCTTTTACTAGTTCGCTGATTGGCTCTACAAGTCGGCAAATAAAATGTGATGATGATGATGATGATGATATTGATGATGAAGATAATGATTTTTCATTGATCATCGCTCAAGCACATACTTGCGTATAAAACACAAGGTTATGAATCAATTTCAAGCCATATTTAACACACTCAATATGCGAGGGCTCCCTGTGCCACAAAGCCGATTCCTTATTACAGTTTACAAGCTGATGTTATCGCTGGTGTTATTATAGAGCCTTCTTCGCTCTCCAGTCCAAAAACTCCTCAAAGTCCTCACTATCACTGCTGCTGTCATTCTCTGCATCCGCGGCTCTTCTCTCGGATGCGAGTTTCACAAGTTCATCTTTAATCACGGTGCGTTTATCTCGCAAGGCGTCGGCACGAAGGAAATACAACCTGCAACAAGACAAGAGCCAGTCAGTCTTAGCGTTAGCTAAGCCTAAGCCTAAGCCTAAGCGACCCTAACCCTAACCTTAACAGCAAGTAATCGTAAACATTCCCTCTTGGGGATTTATATTAAAACCACTCTTAACTGGACTTTATCAGCTCATTATGGCCTTGTTGACCAAGCTACAAGTAGATGGGAATCAGTAATGAGCAATGGAGAATGATTGCGGGCCATAGGGAATAATGGGAAACGATGTAAAATGATGGGAAATGGTATAAAATGATGGAAATGATATAAAATGATGGGAAATTGTGGGAAATGATGGAGAAAATCAAACGACCACGGACCGTAGGAAGTGAAGGGAAATAATGACAAATGGTAAGGAATGATGGGAAATGGTGGGCAATTGCCTGATTTCAAACCACGGGGAACTGGGTACTAACTGGACTCGGTCACCCAAGGAGGCGACGAAAACAAACAAAACTTGTCAGTCTGTCCGCTACAAGAATATCTGTCTGTGTCCAGAATTTGAAAGCGTTAATTAATACAACTTACTGTTTTTTCTTGGGTTCTTTGTTACATTTTTCTTATATTGCATATACAAGAAAGCGCTTTCTTGTAAAATGCAAAAATTAAAGAAAATATAATAAAAAAAACTGAAAACAACAACGAGGAACGTTAAAAAATCTTGACAACATGGTTATATATAGCTTTCTCTTTATATGCATCTGCATTTACGAGTCTGATCACGAGTCACGCAATACCGACTGCTGTACGTCTGACAATCGATCTGAGTCACGCAATTCTGACTGCTTTACGTCTGAGAATCTGGGTCATGCAATACTATCTGCTTTACGTCTGACAATCTACAAAATGATCACCTTTGTTCACTGAGCTCTGTTAACTGCCGATCAATTCTTGACTCTTCGTCATCCACATTAACCATCGCCTCAGACACCTTCGAGGAGAAATGCATTCAATCACCAAACTTTGGAATGTGTATTCAAGTGGCTAGAGAGTAAACACTTGAACAAAATGTATGCAATTTAACATACGCATACACATCTGACCCTACATGCTCATGTGTACATGTACAAACACTCGCCACGTACACTGTATCCTTGGTTTGCATGTGACGTCACAGCCGCCATGTTGGTGTACAACAACAATAGAGTTGTAATTACTTTCTTTTGTTCTGTACACCAACATGGCCGCCATGCCCTTTGTCATTTGACTCTGGGGATTTAGTGAAAACAAGCTATAGACACAAAATAATTATAAACACATGCACAGACATGAACCAGCACAAGCCATAAACCCATACATACATACATATATGTACATATATATATATATATATGGACAAACACATGTATAAATTATATAACAACCTGATTTTCCATCTGCATGGCCTTCTGGAACTTTTCCCATTCTTCTTCTATGGGATCTTTGTATTCCACCTTTCGTGCCTAGAAGAACATACTTGTAAATTGCAAAGCACTGTTGCACTCAAACTCATGCAGTAGCTAAAGTGTTCTTACCGTTGTTGCACAAACAACTGGTGGAATAACAAATATTACACGTTTGATTTTCGATCAAGATTATTTTACCACAATTTTATGACAATTATCGTTGCATTGTCAAAGCTCAACAAATCCGTATTGAGGAGACAAAACCTTGCCAATACAGACTCAATATATACAATGCATCAATTCTAATTACAATATCAGCAGAACAGTCAAGCCTACCTTTGCATCAAGTTTAGGATCATCAAAAAACCCTTCTGGTAAAGACTCTTTCGTGTCTGATTTGCTGAAATGATCAAATCATACATATTATAATATTATAATTCATTAATATTGAGGCTCCTACATGTATGTCTCAGTAAATTGAACTCTGTCACATATTCAGCTGAAGGACTATTTGTTGCTTCTTGGTCAAAAAGGTACAATGTGAGCAAAAGGGAGGAGGGAGGGTCAAGAACATCCTCAGAGACACGGTGGCGGATTGTCAGGGGGCAATAAAACAAGGCACAAGGAAGTTCCCCCTCTTGACCTAAGTACTTTTTCCCCTGCCCGACGATCCGCCCCTGGGTCTCCGAGGATGGATCAAGAACATTTTTGAGTTAACAATATGCATATGGATAATTTCTCTTTCCCTGCCAACTTCATATCATACAGTACAGTGTGTTTCCTGGGTCTCCAAGCATGGATACTTTCCCGTGTATTGTTTTGTTTGTAGATCTATGTGGTTTTATTATTCTAAAAAATAAGTCTCAAGAAACAGTATTTCTATAACAATATACAGTACATAATATAGTACACAATACATGTATCTGGGACATCTGGACAAAACATTCAGGCAAACAAATGTTGAGCACTCTACTGTAATTGCAAAGACATATGAATTATTGTCATTGTCCACTTATTACTACTTAAATGGCTCAACATACAACTGTTTTATCGCTTCATAAACTCAACACTTATTGTTATATACATATATATAGGAACCATATTAGCAGATCTAAGACTTGCTCTCATTGGTCAATTCGAGGTCACGAGACAGTTGTCAAATCAAATGTCCCCCTCTCTCAGCGGGTAACAAGCAC
>JANVCJ010062872.1:0-13131 GCA_026413505.1 Epizoanthus ramosus | reverse complement strand
AGTGGCAATTACACTTGTCTTGATTTCACCTTGATTTTAAGAAAAACTGCTTCATTTAGTTAGGGAACGAGTTTATACATCCGAACTGAACGCATAGACAGGTAAACATGCCAGCCATTTTGGTATTCTGTTCCCCTTTGGACTTTGGAACCTACCAACAATGCACCGCGAGCCAAGATTCGCGATTCGTGTATAGGGTTAAGGGCCTACAAATGACAAAAAGTAGGACAAAACCTGAGATTTGTAGGCCAAAATGTAACAGCCTACAAATTTGAAATAAACCTTACATTAAAACATTCTTAACATCAGGAACAAGACTGAAAATTTATAGGCCAGAAAAAATCCTTAACTCGGAACCAGACTGCTTTGAGACATAACTTATACAAGAACTGTTCCGACGTCACTGGTCCAAAACATTCAATTTCATTTGCAAAAACATCAAATTTGAACTACATAATTATTTATTAAGACTCACCTATTCAGCCCTATTTCTCTAGAAAGTTGTTCATAAAATGAACCTGCGAAATAAAACAGTCAACACTTGTTATACTTTATGTACAGCCTTCAGCATGTACAATACCTTAAGTAGCAGGGATCCAAAGGACCTACTCTTAATACTTGTTGCTCTGACTGTTATAGCTGGCACATTGGACACTGTACATATACACATAGTACACACTCGGGATTCATTAGAAGCCAGTACCAGGGAACCAGTGCCTGTCTACTTTGATTGCGGCATCCGGGTACTTCAGCGGCAATATTCAGTTTATATTTTGATTTAGAAAATGCATTCCACTGTTACTTCGTGCATCCAGCCGTATTAACTGGAGATGAATAAAGCAAAATATATCCTCAGTTATTAGAGTTGCTTGACGATTTATCCTAGTGAATGAACATCGTTGTCGATGCGATCATAAAAACACACTATCTCACTAGCATGGTAATCACCAGAGCTCCTCCAAAATGAACATTTGTCACGCAGGTGCAGTTGGATTAAATTGACAGCCAGAAGCACGTGGTTATTGTTTAGTTTCATCAAAACATGATATGAGGAGACAGGGAACATACATGTACCCCCATACTTCCCTAGTAAATTGGCCTTGCACCTTCAGTGCTCGCTATTCACCATCCAATATCCCAATTGTTTGGTACCCTTCTACTTCAAAAGTTAATGAATCCCCTGAGTAATATCATTAATTAATTTGTCATGATTATGTTTTGAAGTTAAGGTGGCATTCATCACCAGAGAAAGTAGGTTACTCAAAAATTTTTTTACCTGTTCTTGCAATGCAAACTCTCCATGAATAAACTTTTTGTCAGTGTACAATGACTGACATTAAGAGAATGACTTCTATTTTCTGTCCCAAATATCCTCTGTACATGTTATAGCACAATTCTTTGGGGGGAAATTTCATACCCATGGCCAGGCAAAGTTTTTTTTAAATTTAAACATACAGTATTTGTTGAGATGTTTGCTCAAGAGCAAAAATGCTCATCTAAGGAGCTCACGCATGTTACAATAAATACTAAGTGCTGAACGTTAAATTACAGTGCAAGTGCAGTGCATGGGTAAAGACGTGCATTGAAAATTAAACGAAAATAGTTTAAGTGGTCGGAGCTATCAGTTGGCAAAGCAATACGAGTCTCTTAAAGCACTGAACTTGGCAAAATATTTGACAATTTTGCTGAAAAGCCCCTTGGGGAAGACTTGATTAAACTTTGTATTGTATTGTATTGTATTTTGCTCATCGCTAAGTAATGGCGAGCCACAAACAAACAGCTCAGTTTTTTGCCTGTCTGATAACCGAGAACACCAGGGAACAGTACGAGCAGCAGATATGAGTAGGCTTTGTCTCTGGGTAACATAGTTAGGACAGTAAAATAGTGAGTCTTGGATTCACTAATAAAGCCACAAGAACATGCTGGTGATTGCTTAATTCCAATTTTGCGGAGGTAGTAGTTCAGTGCACATGCGTCAAGTCTGATACTCGTGTGCAAATGTACATCTTCATGGTCAACAATATACCAACATTTAAACATGTGTCGACAATGTACCATATCTGTCAGAAACCGACAACATCCGTCAGAAATGAACCACATCTGTCATAAATGCAGCATCTGTCGAAAAGGTACAATTGGAAAAACGTATGCCCGAAAACACACCACATCTGTCAAAATAATAAAAACATGGAAGATGTGGCACGCTCTCGCCGACCGCGCAGACAAAATCGCTCAACGATCCCGTTCTTGAGTGGTTTCTGGCGAAAGAAGAGAATGTTTTGCAGTCTAGATGCAGTACGTCTTCGACAGCTGATGTTTGCTTTGATAGATATGGTACGTTTCTAACAGATGTAGTACATGTTTAATATGCGGTATGTTTACTAACGCGACGCTTTTCGACAGATGTGGTATGTTTTCACACGTGTTGTTCATAATTTCCGATTTGGTATCATCTTTATTTGCAAATTATGTGGTACATTTTCACTTGACGTACGTTTTTCATATGTGGTATGCTTTCCATGAGGTAGTTAGTTTCCCAAATACGTGAAATATCTTTTTCATTTACCGCAGACAAATGAAGTAATTAAAAACCAAAAATTAGCCAGACAATCACATTTTAGTAAGAACAAGGGAATGTAACTTAGTGCTAATATTTCGATTCTATTTTCAAACCATTCTCAAACGAAACTACTACTAAAACTACAAGGCTCGTGCATCCAAGGGGTAAATGCCATTTACGTGATTCATAATGGCTTTGCAGGTGGAAAGTGGATTTATTAGAACGCACTGCTGAGGAGCAGAAGTTTCCTGTTGACCTATGATGAACTGTCTTATCCGCATAAGTACCAAACTTGATAGGAAGTAGTAAAATATGAGTATATTTGGGATTTATGAACCCTTCCATGACAACAGAATAACATATGGATTTGGCTAGACCCTGATGCTGGAATTGTCAATGTTTTTTTGCTTAGATTGTTGATAGCATTCGAATTCTAGTCCCATTTACAACAGCTGAGCTTGGCTACAGCATGACACTAAATATCTGGTTTTCTGCTTTTCGGGGTATGTACAGTGTTTCTTGTCATACTCTAGCTCAAGTGTCTTCTTATGTAAGTAATCGTATCAAGTATTTGACGTAATCAATCACCAGAGATCACCGAAATGTCTACAACAGATACAGCGTGCATAGCCAACAGTCTTGCAGTATTTCTTCATATCTCATCGTCCGGCTGTTGAACACAATGCTCAAACTTTATATTGTGTCACGTGAGTCCGGCTATTTCAGACTGCTGTTGATGTCCAATTGCGAAGCAAGTAGTTGAATGGCTTGGTAACACAACTGCTATACAGTCCATTTGAGACACCTGTTAAACAACATCTGGTTAGTTTACACAACTCTAAACTGGGACCTTAAAGCTTCAAGAACTCTGAGTGAGATAGAACGAGTCCTCTCATCACACTGGCAAAGGCACAATTGCGGGTCAGTGCTCGTTTCCATAGCTCAGAGTATCCTTGTCGCTCCGACCTCTGTACACGTACTTGAAAAATTTCTAAGTGTTTTTAACAAAGAAAAAAAATTTGGGTAAAGGTCGAGAATCGAACCTGGGACCAGCCTCTCCTTAAGCCACGACACTACCACTGAGCTAACCGCTCAGTTCGCTGCAAAGCAGTCTTTATTTAACGTAAATATATTAGCATATATAGGTATCCTGGGCCTTACCATAAACCTAACCTTACTATCTCCCAGGCTTTTTCGATCAAAGACACTCTGAGCTATGGAAACGAGCAAAAACCCAAATTGCGGGCCATTCACATGATATCCCTTGATGAAGACTATTGAAAACACCTTGGTATGTGTTGACCTCAAATATACAGTTCAATCAACTTTTATAAATATTTCTCCAAAAATCCAAGATTCTCCTGAACTATTTTCACGCTTTCTTTCTAGGAGTTTTCCATAGAATACTTTCACATATACTTTTCAGAAAATCGTAACATAAAGTTGAAAATTCTTAAAACGTTTGATGTTTATACTGGATAAAATGATCTTATTTCGATTTCTCAGGAGCTTTCCAAGACTTTCATGGGCGTTCCAGTAGGTGCTCTGTAGATATAAAATGTAGTGCGAAGAATCATTTGTCTCGTCACAGTGTGTGTGACCATTCAAATGAAAGCTCTTAAAACGGTTTATTGTAAATCAACAGACTTGGCTGGAAAGCAGGACGATTATTAACTATTATTGGAACTATTTGGTGTTGTCTTAATCTATTTTAAACTCTAACATGCTTACAATCTGTGCATCTGTGCATATGAAAGCTGGGCTACAACCAGAAGAAACGATTTGCGAGTGCTAAAGGCGGGACAGTAGGGAGGCAGCCATCCCTTCCCCATAACAACATAATGCATTAATTAACTATTGCCTTGACAAAGGCAATTTCAATCAAAGGTGTTTTCTTTTATTAAAATAGTGTTACATTAATATACACACACAATCACAGACACGTACGCCTACACGTACAAGCACACCTACACGCACATGTACATGTACAGTAAACGCACACGTACAAGTACAAGTACACGCATACGTACACGTACAGACATACACACACATACATGTACACATACACGTACATATACGTACACGTACAAGTACACGCACACGTATACACACGTACACGTAAAGTAGAAGTACACGTACAAGTACACGTGTGCGTGTACTTGTATGTGTACGTGTATATATATGTGTCTGTGTATGCGTATGCGTATGTGTAGGTGTAGGTGTACGTGTACGTGTATGTGTATATCTGTGCACGTGTGCGTGTACGTGTATGCGTACGTGTACATGTACGTGTATGTGTGTGTGCATGTATTTGCACGTGCACGTGCACAGACATACACATACACATACACGTACACGCACAGCTACACGTACAAGTACACAAACACGTACACGCACACGTGCACAGACATACACATGCACATACACGTACACATACACGTACACGCACAGCTACACGTACAAGTACGCATACATGTACACGCACACATACAAGTACACGCACACGTGCACAGATATACACATACACGTACACCTACACCTACACATACGCATACACATACAACACGTACACATACACGTACACACATGTACACATACACACACGTATACATACATACACGTACACATACAAATACACACACACACGTACACGTACACATACAAGTACACGTACACGTACACGCACAAACATATACGTACATATACACGTACAAGTACACGTATACACACGTACACATACACGTACACGTACACACACGTATACATACACGTACACATACACGTACACGTCGTACACATACACATACACATACACATACACATACACGTACCTGGTATCTTGATGCGTCCCGAGGCATTTAACACAGCAGTATCGGGCACCACAAGAAATGCACGTATAGTTTGATGGAAAGGTGTATGGTGTTAAGGAATCTTCACGAATTACCTAAAATGTCATCTATCTTGAAGAGACAACTTCCAAAAAAGAACAACGGATTTAAATAAGCAAAAAATCACTTGGGTGCAGTGCCAGGATCAGTAACCATGCAAAATACTACGAGATATATATGGACGCAGAATGCAATACAAGTTCCAAGCAATTTATTGGGTTTGTTTTGAAGACTGTAAAGTTTGTAGTTGGGGTAAAAATTTGAGTTCAGTATAAACGTTTCTTGTATTTTGGGTCATTTGAAAACCATAATTTATTGGTCAGTAGTAAAAGGATATCCACACACAGAACAGAAATGCCTCTCTGGGAACTTTGATGGTCGGACACAGGCGCTAACGTAAGTTGGCTCTCCTTCTTCCCTCTCTTGTTGCTATGGAAACAGATTATGCACATTTTATTTTAAAACATATTTAACACACTTAGGGTGCACTTATCTGGCATAACCTCGAATAATAATAATCGTAAGATTATTCCTATTGCAATATATTTTGGCTAAATAACCCGGGTAAAGAGTTGAGAAGAAATGTACCTACTAGTGAATGGGGATATTTCTATAACTAACAGTGATAGCCCTGGAAATAGGAAACCTCACCAAGCTAACTATAATTATTATAACCCACACTCACCACAATGACATATTGACTGGGAGCATTAAAGTTTCCAGTTTGGAAGCTACAAACTGAATTGCTAAAGCAACTTATAAGTGCCATACACATGCAAACTTACTGCCTCTTCCAAAAGCAAGTTGAATGTTCTCCTAAACCTCTGAAAAAATGAAAAAAATCATCATCAAATTTTATTTACTGTATTCACGAGATGTGCTATAATTTGAAAAGAAAACAAACTTAAAATGTATACATTGTAAGATCAATGACATCCAGTAAAACAGTGTAAATACATGCACCAGCAGATAAACAGCCACACTGTTTGGAGGGAAATCAGGTCCATGGTTGAGGATGTCTCTTGTAATTAAGAAAGCTTTAGAAGCATTTATACACTTAGGGCTTCTGATAGAATGTGGAAATAATGGGAAATTGTGCAGCACTATGAAGCCAAATTGTGCAGCAATAAAGATAAATTATGTAGCAAATTGTGCACTTTATAAATGTGATTCTTACACAGATTATGTGGTTGGATGCCATCAGAAGTCAATTATGCAAAATCACATCATTCAGCACATTCTCTCAGAAGGCCTGTTTATTATTATAGTATTTCTAGGTCAAAACTTTCCCCCAGTGTATGTGGCCTACACATGTACATAGGCATGGCTGGGATCTTCATGGGAATGTAATGTACATATTGTAATTAGTCTTTAAAATCTCAATAATAAGAACAACTATTAGGTAATCAACTATAGCCAACTGCAAACTCAGGGAAGAATTCACAAATTAATATTTTGTCAAACTTGAAGTTAATTGCCTGGGTCTTAGCAAGCTCAGTGAATTTCTTATTTAGATCAAAATATAATATGCAAGCTCACTCCCAGTCCTTTTTCATTATGGCAGCTGCATCTTGTATTAATTAATTATTCTTGTGTACAATAGACCAGTTTCGTATTCGCAATTGCCGCTTATTTCAATGACTACAGACTCATTTGTACAGTGGTAACCTCGATTTGGCGTGAAATACATGTATTCAAAATACCAACAGAGATGCAAGCTATTTACAATTCTATGCATTGTTGGAGGTACGACGTCTACTCCTTCTCGCTGGTATTTCTGAATATTTAGCACCTACATGTAGTCGAGGTTAACACTGTACAGATGAGTCTGTAGTCATTGTAATCAGTAGGAAATTGTGAATATGAAACTGGATTATTGGTATTGGTTGCTTTCAGTGATGACTGTCAACAAAAATATTAATAAATTAAATTATCATGATATTTAACAATTACTAAAATATGTCATTAGTTTTTACTGGCATTTACAAATTAGTGACATGACAAACTGGTCATCCGGGGAATGATGCATCAGATGTGGACTATAAAGGATTGGGGCGAGAAAAGTTGGGGAAGGATAGTGACTGTAGCCTGTGAACAGGCCCTCTGGTGGGGTTTGGGGCAAGAAAAATGGAGAAAAGAGGAGGGACTGCAGCCAGTGAAGAGGCTCTTCTGGCAAACTTTGGGCAAGAAAAATGGTGTGAAGAAAAAGGAGCCCATTCACAGGCTACAGATATATGTGACATCTATTGAAATCAAACAGTTGTTAGATGAGGCCAAAGTTAAAGCTTTGTACACCTCAAGGATAAGAGTTAATCTGGCAAGATTAACAAAGTCAACTTAATACCTGCTTATAATGTTCTCCAGTTCCCTTCTTTTTCTTTTTCTTTTTCTCTGCAAAACAAACCCTGTAGTGAATAATAACCTGATTCATGGACTTCAAAGGACTTCTTTATAGGACTTCTGACCCTTGTTCAAAGACCACATCTTGTCAAAGCACAAGGCCAAGTCAAAGGTTTCTTAACCAATACTAATGAACAGAACATGATTTTTATTTAACAGATAGATTCCATTCCATTCTGTGTCAAAGTGACTGCTCTTACATTTTGCTAAAAGTTGTGAAAATTTAATTAGGATACAAAATTTGTTCTTCCTATGTATTTTCAATATTAAAAAAAGAATATTTAGTATGTTTCCACACAAACTGGTCCATCAATGTTAGTCTTGCCTTGACACTGCAGGGGGATTCTGGATTTTGGTTGATTTGACATGGAATGACCCTTTGATGTAGAGCTTTATCTTGTTGGTTTTGTCAAAATAGACAAGAACTTGTGTATGAAAAATCTCCTGTTTCTCTTGTGGATGTGTGTAATGCAAAATTCACCATCTTGAATCCTTCATGTCACATGCATAAATCTAGTTCCAGGCTTCCTCATTCATAGTTATAGGTGAATCAAGAAACATGAACATTTAAAAATGACTTTTCCAGGGCTGGAAAATGCATTTTCAAATTCCATGACTTTTCATGACCATGTGAACCCTGCAGTAACAAGTTCATCACCATGTGTTGTTGTGAGCAATAAGGTTGGTAAAGGTTACAGAATGATATACTTACTGGGTCCGTCAACAGCGGCTCTTTCTCAAGAAACTGTACAACACAGTATGCCAGCTGAAAAGACATACAACAGTGATTAATCACAACATACACCCTGTAACTATAACCTCAGGCAATTGTATTCCCTGCCGGTGGTAATAATAATGGTACATGTTAAGTAAAAGCACAAAGAACACAAACGCTATTTAACATTGTTTATTTAGGGCATGGTCACCCAATCTCCCAAGTCCGGGGATTAGAGACAATTTTCCGTTTTTGTTTCTGGTTACCTCGCTCGGTTAGCCCCAAGGTTATTCCAGGTAACCAACACCTATCTCTATCACAACTCCTTCAATTATCTGTAAAACAGCACATAAACAGGGCCCACGGCGCATGCTGGTAAGTGGGGGAGGCATTACAACACCTGATATTATTATATTGTTATTATTATTACACGCTATAATATCTAGCAGGTTTGTCCTTGAATGCGATGTTCCACAAGGATCTTGCCTCGGACCGCCTTTATATGCCACTTACAGCTAATTAAGGTTGACGTCCAAAAGGCTTGAAGCTCAAAATGTAAACAATAACAGAAAGATTGAAATGGATTGCGGGAACTTCAAATTGCCTAAAGGAATCCCCACGTTTTGTGTTTGCACAGTTTCAACTGGATTCCGTTGAATCTATACCACGCGTCTGGAAGAGCTTGAACAAGAAATCATCAAAATTAGAGAAAAAAGATACAAATACTACATTGAATAACAATGTGGTCATTTTGCACAACTCCAGACTATAATACTTCAGTTATTCAACCATTTCAAAAAAGGTTATCATGACCAAAAGGAACTGTGGGTTGCCAAAACGTTTGAATATACAGAATTTGCAGCAGCGAAGAACCTTCGATGATTCCAGCACCCGGTGGTCATTTAACTCAAACTTTATCCTTTCACATCACCATTGTGTATTTACGGGTACATTTTTTACAATCCATAGTTCCTTTCGGTCATTGGATTCATTGTTACACACAGTCAATCTGTTTTCGAAATATCTGTAAACACTGGATATATGCACGCTCATAAGAGCTTTTTGTAGAATTATCGCAATTCTAATCGGCACTCAATAGACAATAACGAACTATGGATACCGAGCATGAAATATTCGGATACCATCACCAAAACATGCAAGAACAAGCGCATACTGGTTACTGTAGGATGGGGGCATCTCCTAACGTTATCAAACTGCTTTTCGGTAGAATTATCGCAATTCTATATCACATTCGAATGTTATCAAACTGGTGCTTGGGCTTCTAACCGGGTATAATAATTATTGCCGTGAACGGGAAGGGGGATAATAAACGGCATTTTGCAATACTCTTTTTAAACAATTGATCAATAACGTAAGTCTGGATAACAATTTACATATGTATTTTATTCACACCGCTCATAAGCGGCTTCCTGGATAGAAGCTACCCCCTCCGCCTCCCGTTGATAAGACAATCCAAACCTCTTTCGAACAAGTATAATCTACCAACTTAGAAACAACATTTTACGCATATTTTGCAAATATTGTGTGATTGCATTCAACGGAGCACTCAAATGAAAACAAGAGCTGTCTGCTAAGGAGATTCAGATCTAGTTTTACCCATTATGTTTTATGGTAAGAGCTTATATTTTCGTGGATTTGTTTTTTGCTGTATAGCTAGATAAACGATTGGTAGGGGCTGATAGCGTCAACACTGTCCATATATGGCACATTGAGTGTGAGCTAGAGCGAGTACGAAATGCATTTTCTTGTTCAACAAAAGGAGGAGCTATCGAACACACGATCTATTTTTCGGGAATATTTAACAAGTATTCTCTGAAGTGGAGGTGACTATATAGCGATACAAATAAGGCCAGGTGAATATTTTTCGCTATGCGCCGACACTGAAGGGAATAATTGTTTTAGTATTTCTCAATCCATTAAATAGAGACTGAAATTAGTTCTTTATTTTCTTCAAAAATAGCAAACATTAGGATACGAAGAAACGTGTAGTAACACACGAGTGAACGTCGCAGATCAAATTGGACAACCCTGGTTATGAGCTGTTATTCATGAGTTTGAAGTAACTTTGAAGTAACTTTGAAATCGTCCTTAATTACGCTGGGTTTGCACTAATTTCCGTTCGGTATATACAGAATTAAAAAGACAAAAGTATGTTTTGACTTTGTATTTAATAAAAACAAATCCATATTTTCTCGCTGCCGTGTAATATCATCTATTTATTATATAAACACCAGTGAAATACCAGGTGAGCTTTCGCTTTCTCGTATTAAAAATATTTCACTCGTTCGCTGCCATCAACACTCGAAGATAAATTTCGTATCTCCGCGCGGCCATGTAATATCCTCTATTTATTCCACTCAAGCTTGTTGGATATGAGCTGATTATATAGAACTACAACTCATATCCAATGTGCATTCGAGGACTATTTGTTAAGTATCATATCTACACGGGGACGTGGATAATAACGTGGACTCTCTGGTTTCAAATCATGGTTTCCTGTTTTCTATAAGAATAGGGTTTCATTTCTTAAGAAAACGGTTACCTCATTTACTATGTGGCCGTGGTAACAAAACCGGCTTATCCGCAATAAATAATGGAAACTCGGAAAGTGTTTTTCTTTAAAAATAATTTCCGGCATTATACGCAGTGGATCAACGTTTAGCTTACTTAATTGTAATTAAGTTTGCTTGATTTAAAATTCTTATATGTTTGTCGTCTGCAATTAAAATCTTTCATAGTAATATAGGCAACAGATAAATATATCTCTTGAAACTTATTTTTTCAGTTTTGTGTTTTTGCAATTGAAAAACATTGATATATAATCAATCATAATCGACTTGAGTTTCACATGGCATTCTAACCTGGGTAAGCATTAGAATTTATGTTGAATAATAACTTGGTAAATCTTGCTTTCCGTTAAAATCAATACAACAAACACCTGACCTGCTATCATACATCCCTGATTTGATTCAAGAAAACTTAATTAATTCTTAGTCGTGAGTCGTTTGCAATTAAAAACTTTGATAATAATACACGCAACATATTTTAGTTATTTTGTAAATTATTTGTTTGCTTTCACATACTAACTTGAAATGAATCGTTCTAAGTTGTCAGTTTTCGGAATATGAAAATATCGACGAATTTCACATCAATTTTCACAGTCTTGTGTAGCTGCTAGCTCAGAATAATTAGGTTACTTAAGATAGAATCTGTTACCTTTGGACAAACATCCCTAAATAATGGATGACTATACTAAGAGTGTCCAACTGGGATAGTTAAATGAGACACTAGTCCACGTAATACATAAAGATCGATCACCAGCGTGCAGAGACTGCACCGCAGCTCCTTGAAAGCGATCAAATGTTAATCGTGGAGTAAGAGAAAGGTTGGTGAACATATTTTAGGCCGCGGACGGGTATGAAATGAATCTTCTAAGGCACGTAGTAATAATGACAGACCTTGTAAATACCAATATGTTTGAGTTTTTATTTACCTGTATGTAGTATAACGCCTTCACATTTTCTTGCAGTGTTTTATTATATGAACGAACTCGAATAATAGGTGTAACAAAGTATCAATATATCTACCAAAGGTATATAGCGTTTCCTCTCGCTGATCACAGTACTTTTTTTTCTTGTCTTGTGTTATTCTCATGAGTTCTCTGGCGCCTCTAGTTTGGACGAGTGCTCGCGTCGATCTTTGAGAAATGATTATCGAGATTGTTACTAATTAAGAACAGATTTCAAAGAATGTTACTTCCTGGTGAAAGCAATGGCACTGGTTTTAAAGAATCGTGTGCGGTATGAAAGAAACATCACTGCATCTAAGGCTAGGAGCTCTACGAGTTGACACAATAAGGAATAAACAATATATCGGTCACAATATCAATTTGAAATTCGTTTGGGACGATTCCGGAATAATCAGAGCTGGAATGAGTCGTGCATACATGTGTTCGTTGGGAACTATTCCCATTTGCAGGGTTCTGTACGTTGGTCGCGCGTTATTCCTTGGTATTGAGCATGGTGGGTAAAAGTATGTTCCTTCAGGGAAGGAGCATTCTCGCAGCATGACTTAAAGATGACAGTCCTAATCCATGTTTATATGTACATTTGCGTTGTTTAATTAGATTAAGTTTGCTATTTACCTTATTTTCTTTGTTTATGTTGGATATTTTAGTGTGTTTCTTACACTTGTTAGTTTCCTTTGCTTGTTTCGCCATCTAAAATGATTCGCTGTAGTTCTGGACCACTACATATTTTTGTTAATTTTCATTCAGTAATTATGTTCACTTAAGGAGTGGCTACTCCTAAAGTGCAACTTCTATAATTGGTTTAGGGTTTAAGGAAGTCGAAACCAAGTGCAGAATTGCGTACATCTTAGGAATTCTACTGATGATCAGTTTGGAATCAGTTCCAGAACTAATTTTTCTTTGTCTATGCGTGCAGATCACATTCGTATTCAGGAATATAGGAACGGATGTGGAGATTTTGAAAGGGGGTGCATTATTTGAAGTAATAGTTGAAGAAAACACAAGCTCCAATGGGGCT
>JANVCJ010062761.1:0-13134 GCA_026413505.1 Epizoanthus ramosus | reverse complement strand
GAAACACAGGTTTATATTCGAGTTGCTCATATAATAGTCATTATTTTTAGCATATATCTCGTTTTTGTCGCATTTAACTAGTAATTATGCCGTACCTGTTTTTCATCATATTTCTCAACTGCATCAGATGCCCTTGAAGTCTTTCGTTTGCCCGAGTGATTGCAATCAAACTTTAAGTACAAGTTGCTGGTATCCAGGCCTGGCTGGAGTTCAGAAGACAGTTCTGTTGGGCTTTAAAATATGAACAGATATATTTTAGAAATTAAAACAAAAAAATAATTCAGGTATGCTTAAAGATCTATTGTCAACTATCAAGCTTTGTGTGCCTTTGATTTTGTTTTTAATTATGGTCAGAGACCATACCATGCATCTTGTTGTAAAATTAATGTAATTAATTTACTTGTATTCTTGAAAATGGGAAGTATCTAGCTTGTACTTTCACCCTGTTGAAATAACAATTAGTTATTGATTACAACAAAGTTTCCCTTACTTACATGGGGAATTTAGAAGGTAATTGCTTTCCAATGATGATCCCTCAACTAGGAGTAGGAGGATCAGTAAAGATACACTAACACTTTGTTTGTCCACTCAAGGAACGTGTAGTTCAATAACTTGATTCTTACATGAATTACAATTTATTACATAAAGATATAAAGCTTTTATATATTAATTATCATTATTTATTTTTGAAATATCTAAATTCTACGACTACATCTACTTCATTCAACTTGCGAACGTCTTGACACACGCAATCATTTAAGTTTTAAAAACAACTTGTAAACACACTTACTCTTTAGTTAGCTTTCTTAATTCTGTGGATAAAGTTAGAAATTCTGGGACTTCAACTCCAACCCGTTGTTCTGAAGTCGCCAAAGAGGTCACTTCGTTATGCGCCGCCATCTTGGATTCCATAAAATTATACGTTTGTAAAACTAGAGCTTCCAGGTTCAAGTCTTCGCCAGTATTTTTGTTATTGTGACATTCGTCTTGACTGGAATCGTCTTGAGAAGAGCTTTTAGCTTTTAAACGGCTGCTTCGTCGCGTTTTCATCCTATTTCCATGAGCACATGTCACTATTAACTCTGTTTGATGAACTTCCGACACTTTCAGTCAGGCGTTCCTCTACACTTGAATCCAGTCCACCCGAGTGGCAAAGGAAGAGACTCGGACCCAGGGTCCCATTCGGCGATTTTTGAAGGGCGATATTTTATTGTAATTTAAAACTTGAAGCACTGGTTCAAACCGAGTAGTTTAATTTTCACGATTTCATGGCAGATCTTCACTAAAGATATCGATAGTTCTATGAGATGCCAAGAGAGCTAAATATATAGAAGACTATTAAAACAAACAAAAAAGTGCGGCATTCATATTATACTTTCCCTCCCCCCCCCCAATTCCCTTTTCTCCCCAGAGGAGTTGGGAAAGAGATCGAGAGCCGTGTCTTAGTGATGCTGAGAGTGAAGCTAGCCTTGAATAAATTAAAATGAGGTCGGTATTGTATTGCACATGTGTCACCATTAATTTTTCAAGACTTTCTCTTTCACAGTCACTAACAGTAACATTCTCGTGTCTTCGTAAAACATGCGACTGGCTAACAGGTAGCTAACACGTCATCACGCATTGCATCAAAATACAAAAAAAATGTCTATGTATGCCTTAGGTTTACGCGCCTGAATTAGGCCCATATCCATCACAAAAGAAAACTGAAACTAACATGGGAAAACACGAGGTAATACAGCTATAGTATTATTTTATAAAATAACAAAGTGCAACCGAATTTATATCTCCCCAAAGTAAACCAAAACTTTGGTTACCTCCATAAATTGGCCTTTATGATCTTAAAATAATTTTAATATCAGCGAAATAATACAATCAGCATCTCGAATTGAAATCAAAGCGATCGTCTAATCCTTTATAACTGATTAAGAACTAGAAATATATATATAAAGATGTTTCCTACGTTAATTAAACCATCTTACATTTGGTCAACTGATACGTCACCTATAAATCTGCTAGAGACCAGTACAGCTCACACACCATACTACAAATATTCTGAATGCGCGAAGTTTCCGTAAAAAAATATATAGTTATCTCGGTAAACAATGTCTTTCTTTTGCTCTGACGAAGAGCTAGCTCTCGAAACGTCACCTCAATCCTTCCACCCTCACGGCATAAAACATAAAATCAACTTTCAGTTGATTGATCCAACTCTCCGACTCAGAAAATACTCTCTGACTCAGAAAACCTAGTGTTTTTTAATAAACTAGTCTACCTAAGTTTAAACAATGTCTGCTCCTGCTACAGAAGTTCTATCTTCCTATGTTTTAGTTCATCTTTCATTTGAATTGTGTCTGAAAAAACCGAGGTTCTTCTTAGCGAAATCTTGTTAACCTTATAATAGTTTCGGCTATTCTTATAGGCAATTTTCTTCTAGACAATAGGTGATAACTGCGCGTCTTTCGAGTCTGTTCAACCACAAGAATGTTTTTTTTTCTTCCTGTAGTATTATATTGCATGCTTTCGCTAATAATAAAAGTGCTCACAAACACGAGCATCGCGAATAATGACTTATCTCAATAAAGGGCTAAGTCTGTCAAGTATAGAGTTCTGAGTTTGCAGAAAGGAATGTTTCCCAGCGCTTTAATACTAAACTAACCGATTCATTTGTGGGAATATAGTCGTTAATCCAAAGGTAGTATTGTTATGAAATGGAATACTAACTTGCTTGATATATCTATTATGCTCAGAGACAGGTCGATGGATCTTCAGCCAGATTCTTTTAATCAAAGCATTAGGGTTGAAATGACATGAAATGAAGCCTTAATAAAGCCGTACCACAGACCGCCACCGCCTGCCTTACGCAGTGAGCGGTTTGACAGTCAATTTCTCAAACCGACAACCAAACCATGAAAGCATTTTGTTTTGTCTCTATAATTTTCACAACCAAAACCACATTGAGCACATGAATGGAAATACTGCAGCAGTAACGCGACCTTAAAAGCAAGTATTTCTTTCTCGCGTAATGAAAATTTGATTTTACTGGTGATACTAATATATTACTGACTGTTTAGAACTTTAAAGTGTTAAGCTGAAAAAATGAATTGGGCGTGTCAATCTATCACCGAATCTCTTCAGTTCTCGTTGATCAATAAACTCCAACTATGTTTTGAGATAGATAATATCCCCTGAAATACAGCACACGCTAGTGTATCTCTATTATCTGCAGTATATCCATAATGGATATTTAAACTACGAGTGGCTTATTTCATACTTATAAATACTACAATATTTCATAGCAACTTTTGGAATGCGGAGTTGACGAAATTTGTAATGAATGATAAACTAGTTTTTACCGAAAAAGTGCGTATAATGATCGCTTAAGATGACCGCTTAGATCGGAAATGTTTATACGTACTTTTCTTAAAGATAGTTTTACTTATATGTTTATATTTTAAATCACTCATGTTTCTAAAATCGATTCAGTTCAACAATCAGCATCTGCATTCTGGAGAAAGGTAAAATATAATGAGATTTTAAATTATGACAAGAATTGATTTAAGTGTACAAGAAATAAGCAAGGTGTGTAGTGAACATTGCGGACTGTATTAAACGAAGTAAATCTCAAGCACTTCACTAATATTTCGCGTGACCTTTCTCAGTCTGTTCAACTTCTATAGAGTTAAGCAACTAATCACCACAAAATCATCAAACACTGGAAAAGTTTATCATTCGCGCTGGTCTTGACAGCTGAAATTCCAAGAGAGTAAGTTCTCAAGGAGTTTAGCCACTGTTGAAGTCAAAAGACAAAAAGCCAGAACGCGCACACTCACGGCCAACCGATTTCTGAATAATTAATTTGAAAGTAATTTTGCCAGGCGCACTAAGGGTGTATTAATTATCTTAATGGCGCTGATTGAAATATTTACAAAGGATAATTGCAGGAGTATCATTGTTTACTCATACACGACACTGTGGGCTGGATTCTGTTAAATAAAACTCACCAATTATCATGCGCCATGACAGCGGGAGGGAAAGAAATTCCCTCGATCCAGTGACACGCACTTGGCAGTTTTCCTCTGCTTGTGTTCCTGTTCCGACAATCTCGATGGAATAATTGCGCTATTAGCGTTAGCCAACACATTAATAGCACGTCAAGAAGAATTAAAAGCCATATTTGCCAGAGTATGACCTACAAAGAGAGTTATCTCTCAAAAGAAAAAGGTCTTGACAGCCTATTATGCGAGTTGTGAAGTGAAAAACAATTAAATCTGGCTTTGTTCCCCGTTCTCCAAGTACCCCTCTCGCGCCTAGAGATCGCTGATAAGTCAAAAGCCACAATCTAACTTTTGATTGGGTTTTGGGTTTTAATTACTATGAAACTGAACACAGTAAAATGACTTTTTGGTCGAAGGATATCTGCAGAATCTTTCCCTATATTATTTCACGAGAGAACACTTAATTGATTAGTTTTATTTTTGGTAATGAAATCCATAGCACTTCAGTAAAAAAATTTTACACCTGCTTAATAAAACTTAAATATTATTGGATAGGTATTCTAAAAGACCTAGAACTTGGCAAGATGCGAACCAATCAAGCTTAAGGAACGCTCGATTATTTGAACAATTAACGCCCAACGATATTGAAATTCCGACACCTCACACAAATTGCACGCTCCGTGCATTAACTCTCTACTCACGAGTTAATTAACTTGATTGTTTATACCAAGCGCCAATCAATTTACACGTACTCCCAAAGGAAGCGCGTTTTTATTCCATTGAACACGCGGAAGGTAAACAATTTTCAAAAGGTGATATATCTTGCAAACTTGTCAGTGTGCAGAAACAAGTTGACGCGAGGAGCTGTGCGTGCGGGAAGAAGTCTTAAATCCTTACGATGAGTGTCGCAGGCGACCAGAGTGAAAACCTGTCGCCTAAAGCAGCAGCTTTCTCTATCGAGAGCCTGTTAGCGAGAGATGCGGCGCAGCAGCGCACACAAAATTCGATGCAAGGTCTCCACAAAGTTCTAACAACTCTCAATTCAGCTAGTAACTTGGCACTGAGCGTCAACACGGGAAGACAGTCTGTCGAGGTAACTAAGGCTTCAAGCGCTGTCGAGGGCCAGACGACAACTGGTATGAATTATACAGTGAAAAATATTCTTGATAGAAAGACAACAACTAAACAAGACACGACATTATCTGAAGAGCGCAGCTCCCTTGAAGTGGAGAGACCGGAAAGTTTTCTAGATCCACTTAAACAATTTGCAGCATGTTGCGATTTGGTCAGAAATTTAAACGATCGAGAACAGGCTCATTGCTATCAAATACCGCCCAGAATTATGGACACTCGGCAAGAAATTCAAGTTGCACTTCAGCAGAGCGATTTGTGGTGGAAATTTTATGCCTGCGGAACAGAGATGGTCATCACAAGAACAGGGAGGTAAGAACATTTTTTATGTCTTTCCTGTATCGTTTTAAACAACTGCTTTCTGGGATCTCTGAAGGCTTCACTGTTAAAATTAACAGAAATCGTTAGATAAAAAAATAAACTGTTTAGTTACAAATTGAGCACAAGAAAAATAGCTGACAAGCTTTACAAGAGTTTTATCAGAGTTTATCTGGGTAGAGTAGTTAACAAAAAAGAAGAATGGTTTGTCAGCACATCAAAGATCAAAAGTGATGGTGATAAACGGAGTGTCTGAAATTATACACTTACTCTTTGTTTAGTTCGGCGCATTAAATCCGAATATATCCTTAGGACACATTTTCAGAATTACATAAATTATATAAAAATGAAAAAGGCATTAGCCGAGAAAAGGTTTGGCCCACAGTTTTGCAATTGCAATCCATTACGTATTGCACATTCGCATATTTCTTTGTATCAACTCTTAAACTGAATTATAAGTTAGTTTTCAGTATATATTGCTCTATGGTATTTGCAAGAGTTTTCTTGTGTTAGAATTGCAAAAGATACTAAATGATGTTAATACAATATTCTAATTGTGGTGTAGAAGTGTGAAAATATTTCTTTAAAATGCAAGTGTCCGTTTTCTAAAACTTATTTCGCATTCTTGTGACTTTAACACAAAGGCCTATGCTATTCAGATACAAAGAATGGCATATTTTAATTAATTCAATTCCTTGTTCTGAATAACTTAGGAAGGTAAAAGCATCAAATGTCAAATGTCTCGATTCTTTATCGAACGACGAACAACCGCAAAACATGGTTTCTACTGCGGAAGGATAGATTAAAACAGTTGATCTAAATTGGCGATAAGGCAAAGATATTAGCGAGTCCGCGAGTGACGTCACTAACTCAAGCCGTTCGAATCAGGAGCACTTTGTATGATCATTAGCGGTAACTTTTACCTCGCGTGCCTTGCTATTACGAATTAACTTTTGCTTCAAAACTTCGCATGTGCGCCAAACAAAAACGAACATCATCGTATTCTGTGCAAGTTGTTAGTTTAATAATCATCAGGTTTGTTTCTTTTCATACATGTGTGTTTTGCTCCAGTAGCCCTTGAAAATGACACTCTATTGTTCTTTTTATCATTCTGCCATTCTATAGCATGCGCACTTCTAAAGTTCGTGTTTTAAGAGGATCAGTAGGAGAGTAAATGTTTCAGAATTGCGACTTATAACCGAGAACATAATTAACCATCCGGACTTTGTCAAAATGTTGTTGTACTATATGTTAATCCTTAGAGAAACTTATCCATTTGGAAAAATTCTAAAGTAAGCTACAAAGAAAATAATTTTGGTATTTCCGAAAAAATGCATTGGCATCACTGGTAACTATAAGGGGTGAATAGAAAAGTCTATTGTACAATGCCGCTTCTTCGCGAAATTATCCTTAGAATGGGCGTTATAGCAATGGGATACGACTTGAAATACGCCTTTCCGTTTAAACTTAACAGCTCTCTAAAGTCCGCGAACGATGTTTTATCGACTGCAGGTGTGCAAAATTATTGGATTTTTCCCGCACCACTATTAATATGCAAAAAGTGCGCGCAATAATGGGAAACTGAATGGTTCACATGTGCTTACAAAGAAATTTGTGTTTTGTAATCTCTCATGGAAAATCATTCGGTCTATTGCTATATAATGTTCCTTCAGACAGTTTCTGCGTGATTTTATAAGTTAATTTCGTATTTAAGAAGTGATGTAAGGATCTGCTAGATAATTAAATTAAGATTTTGTTCACTAATAATCCACGATTTGCAAGATTTTCCTTGGTGAAGATATTTATTGCACACCCGAGCCTCGGGGAACTTTGAAAGAAATATTTCCTATGTGAATAACACAATGTCGGTTCTTCGTCAGTATATTGTTAATGCACAACAAAGTTAAAGGTCTTAGAAAACTATACCATACCTATAATAGAAATCTAATTACCTTGGATCAGATTCAATGTGAATTCTGAACGAGGCCTGGTAAGGCTAAAGCATTCTCCTGAGTAGGGCATGAAGATCCTTGTAATCTGGTTCTTTGGTCAGAAAGCGGGACAAGGGTTTAATTTGCGTCCCATGAGGGACATATTTCTCTCGTTTTTGGGGTAGAAAAATGTCAGAACTTGCATCTTATCACATTTAGGATCTAGCACATGGGCAGATTTAAGTAAACAACCATTTAAGGACTTAGCAGTGAGATTGTGTTTTGCACGTGCCTCTTTCTGGATGGGTGTGGCTTATTGTCTGGTTCTCTTAAGATAATGAGACATGTTTTGCTTCAACTAATGAAACTCGTATAGTAAGAACCAGATGAAAAAGAATGCCATTCAAACCACCTTTTTCCTAAGAGACGGTCACGAAACTTATGAAACAATTATCTTGCTCCAACACAAAGTGATGAAGCCATGCGCTAGGCAAGGAAGTTTTCCATAATCGTGGTTTTGCCAGACACCAAAATGAACGAGAATTTGAATCTTGGTCCATAACGTCAGTGATAAAGGATATATGGCGCTGATAAAGGTATCTATGCAATTGTTCATGCATTATTTAAATAACGTTTCAGATCAAGTCGATCTTATCCCTTTGAATATTGACTTCCTGCCACAGAAAGACTCCAGTGATACAAATGTCAGTAGAACCTGAATTCCTAGGATGTTTGTAATCTGTAGAAAAGAACTAGAAGAAACAGATTCACAGGAGTCAAGAGTATTTTGTGTTATTTTTCAGGAGGATGTTTCCGACGTTGTCTCTGTCTGTTGTTGGGATGGAGCATCACAGTCATTATTCAATCCATGTGGACATCGTACCAGTAGACGGTTACAGCTACACCTTCATAAACAACTTATGGCAGGTCAGTGGAGTTGCGAGTGAGATGCACCATCTCTCCTATTACCAGACATACAAGGCAGATAGCATGGCCCACACGGGTGCATACTGGATGAAAAATGGAATCGAATTCAAGAAAGTACGACTAACCAACCGAAGGAATGGGCCCTTCAAAGACGGAGAAGTGAGTGTTTTATTGTATTGGTATCGCATATTTTAAAATAACCGCTATATACACATTTAAGTGCCCCACAAGTCAAAGTTTTACTGCCACAAAGAGGGAAAGGGAGGTATCTTAAAGATTTAATTCCGTTTGTTTTAAGGTTTTAAATCTGTAATCCGTAGATAGGGTTCGGCTTCTTAGGTTTTCTAGCTTTATTGAATATTACTGCCTGCGCATGCGCGGAATTTATAATGAGTTACCTGAAATCTTTCCGTGCGGTTTGTTTGAATTTGATTCCGTGGTCGATATATACATTAATGCATCAACTTCGACGAATCTATGGAAAATTCAGCGTATGTTTTTGATATATTGAGCGCTACACAAGCTGTCATGGCTTCACTCGTCGTACAGAAGAAACGGCGAGTTGTCGATTTTAGTGAATTTCAAACACCTTCAGACTTATTAGTAATTCATGAGACAGAATCTTTTGTTCATTCAAGAGTTTTCCTCGTGCTTTGAAACTTTTTCTCTCGTCACGGCATGACAGATCGAACACTTTGTTGAAATGAAACAAAGCTAGAAATTAATGGCCAAAAAATGGAATATAAGTTATTTTATTGTTGCTTAAACTAACCGTTTCTCAATGCTTTTTACAAGGCGTTTTAAAAATTGTTCTGCCGATGTTTCTGATTTTAGCGAAAATGCGTTTAATAATTTTGAATAATCGGAATTTTCCTGAAAAAGAAGCATTCATTAACTTCTCATTTAGTTTAGTTTTGCTATAAGTTAAGATACAAACCAATACAAACCTTTTATTTATAATTTTGGCTATCCGAAAGTAAAATAAGACAGAATTTGATTTATAGTCGGCGGGCCTGACATCCATCAACCTGTATTTTAGTCCAATAAGTCAGTATTCGCTTGTTTATAATTTACAGTGTTGAGAACGTGTAAGAACAGTTATGATAGTAGCTTTTACATTGAAAATATATTTCATAATAATAATTTATAAGGATTGTATAAAACTACTTTGTCCGTTTCACTCGCTAGACGTTATTCTAAGTAGTATTATAAGGTGAGAAATTCGACCATCTCAGTGTAGGATTACACTTTGTGGTTTTACCCACGTGTTAAGAAGTTATGAAATTGTGCTCGGTTTTGAACAGTACTGTTATCGCTAAATGAACTCAGTCCATATGCAAGAATAACCACACATTGCAATTTTAGCGCATGTGTTGAGTGAAATGATGATATCTCATTCAGCTACGACACACACTCTCAGGACTCAATTCAATCAAATGATAAACAGTACTTATCAACAACATCCATTTGTTTGGCAACACTTTGTGTTTTAGTGGAGGTGTTGCGAAGTTAAGAAATTTCACTCAGTGTGAAGTGCACTCAAAGGCTAAAAGATGTTTTCACCTACAGCCCACAATTATGCCTTCATCACAATATATTCCATTATAACAAGATAGCAAACCAAATAAATGTTTACAGTTACTACCTACACAATAATCACTGTAGTTGTCCTTAGAATCTCGCTGTGTCTCGGGCACTGTGCAAATTATTCTAAATGCATAGCGAGTTGTCTGTGGATAGAAAAAAGACTAAAGTTCTGGTAGAGACACTTGACAAAGGAAACCTCGGCTTTTGTCGGGAATAACTTCTCATTGTTCTTGCCTTAGAGAGGGCCGCGGACATAGAACAGTGTCTTGTTAGTTCTAATCATTTTATTAGTAATAATGTCGCGGAACTATTATCAATTTCGGCAAATTTTATAATAAGGCAATTGCTGCTCACACCAAGTACAATAACTTTACTAACCTAAATGTGTTTAGGTACTGTGTTTTGTTAGAAGATACAATGTACAAGGTGTCAAAACACTGGCTTTTCACATCGTAGTAATAACAACAGACAATCGAAGTCGATAGCCGACTTTTAAAATGCGATCAGCGATAGTTTTGAAAACAAGATGTGTGTGTGTGAGTGTGTGTGTGTGTGTGTGTGTGTGTGTGTGTGTGTGTATGTGTGTGTGTGTTTAGAAAACTGTTGTTTATTCTTAATACTTTTTTCCTTTGGTTCTTTTCTTCTTTTCCCCCTTTGCATTCCTGTGAAACTGTACAGCTCGATGGCAAGATTTCAAACCTACGAGTAGGCATTGTTAAAGAAGGTTTTGGACATTATAACTCTGAACATGATGTAGACGCCGTGGTACGGAAAGCTTGTGAACAGATCAGAGAAAAGACAGGAGCAGTGGTCGAAGAGATCTCAATCCCAATGCACAGCGATGGTAAGAGCAACTATGTCCCGTATATTATGAATACTGGTGTTTGAATAGGGTATTTATAGATTAATATCATTATGGGATTAATAGAGGATTAATATGAGATTAATATGAGATTAATAGAGGATTAATAGATGATTAATACATTATGAGAGATTGTTAAAATAATAGAGGGGAATCAGTTTTAATGACATCTTCTTGTTGTTTTTAGTAATGTTATTTGAATGGGGATTTTGAAATACAACAACATTTCATTTCAACGCACAGTCCGAAAAAGTATGACGTTTCAAATTCAAGTGCTAGTAGAGGTATTATGTTATAAGATCAAGAGATTAGTAAAGTAAATTCCGCACTTATCAGTGCCGGCACTTATCTCCGGTATCTGTAGCATGACGCGACTGGGAGTATTACTACTCCCCCCTGGGTGGGATGCTAGTCCATCTCAATGTTACCCCCCCATCCAGCATTTTATTAGGTTTGTCCCCCCCGACCATTTTCCAGGTGCCTATTTATACACCTGGGTGAAGAGAAGCACTGTAAGAGTACATGTCTTGTCCAAGCCGAAGCAGTTTTTACTTTGCCAACGTATCCACGCTCGGATAGGAAAACCTGAAGACGTGCGCTCACGAAATTGGATTAGAATTTAGATCTTGCCCAGTTTTTACACAAGTATCCTGACATACAGCATCGGCAGCAGATAAACTATTCTTGACTTTTTAAAGTAGAGTTAACCATATCTAAAAACGCTGAAAATCAGTTTCAATGCTTCTTTATATCATTTTTTTAGGCGTACAATGTTCCAGGCCTCCCCCTGGAGTTGCCGTCTATATTTCAGTTATCATGTGCTCCTCATATGTAAATCCTTACGACACCCAGTCCGAAAGTGGGACACTCTGTAAGTGGGGATGATAAGAGAAGCTCATCTGTGATCTGTCCTGTGTTAGTGTTTGCGATTATACGAGAAAAATCAGATGGTCCGCGCTCAGTAGAATTTTAAATAGAATATTAATAGCAGATAACTTATGCAGGGATTAATAGAAACCTGTCCCGTTATTCTCTAGGTCCAGCACTGCTTTCGTGTATAAGCGTGGAGGGTGAGTGTCGAGTGCTTCTCAGTGGAAATGGTGAGTCACTCTATTCTATAGCTAGTAGAAAGATATCAACACATTATGATATGACTGTGTCCCATCCCAGCGTTTGGCTCTGTTGTGTATGGTCCCGTCAACACATTATGTCTGTGTCCCCTCCCAGGGTTTGGCACAAGCGCCAGAGGATACTACGTGACGAGTCTTCAAGAGGCCCTAGGACGAGGAATGAAAACTTGCGCAAGCCATCTGACCCCAGACCTGATTGCTGATGCTCTGCTGGGCAAATATCTAACCGACAGTTACTATGGCGTGTTTTACAGTAAAGGCCAAAATCTTGCTGCTGAACTCTGCAAGGCGTACGACGAAAAGCTGAAACTGTACGACGTGCTAGTTATGCCTACTAGTCCGTTGAAAGCGACTCTTCTTCCTCAAGGAAACGTCTCTATTCAAGGTAGACAGTATATATATGTCTATCATGTTTAAAACATGAAAGTAGTCTAGTCCATTTTGAAGCCGTATACATAATATATATATTCACTTCACTTCTGGTTGAAGGACAGTCATAGACCAGCGAATACTTAAATTAAGTTCCGTTTGCACTATAACCGGCAAGCTAAAGACAAGTGAAATTTGGCTTTCGTGTCTATTTTTCGATTCTACAAATTTTAGTTTTGTTTTTGGTTGGGGCATGTGCAGAAGAAACATTTTTGAGATTGACGTATTTAGCATATTTTTAAAACACGCTAGTGCTCGTGTGCAAGTGTGTGTGTGTGTGTGTGTGTGTGTGTGTGTGTGTGTGTGTGCGTTTGTGAATATGCGTGTGTATGACTGTGCATCCACATGCATCCATCCGTGTATTTTTGTGTACGTGTGTGCTAGTGCGCATGTGCGTGTATATATGTCCATATGTGTCTGTATATGTGTATATATACTGTTTGGGCGATCAGTTTTCATGATAAAATGATTTTAAGTTTTGGTTTGAACTGATCTATGATATAAAAATGTAGATTTAAGTTAAAAATTAAAAAATAAATAGATTCTAAAACTAACGCACTTTTAATTTTTTCCAAATTTTTCACGCCTTCTGCGTCCTTCATCAGAGCTGTTTAAAAAACTACAACAAAAAACAAAGCAAAAAACACTGAGCTTTAAAAATATCTATAGTTTTAAATTTTTAACCTAACTGTACATTTTTACATCACAGATCAGTTAAAACCAATACTAAAACCATTTTACGTGTATATAAGTAATGGTAATAGGACTGAGTGGAGTCCAATTCTGTCTGCAATCATACGAGTGATAACAAAATTGGACGAGCG
>JANVCJ010062650.1:0-13134 GCA_026413505.1 Epizoanthus ramosus | reverse complement strand
TTTTTTTTACTTTTTTTCATTTATTTTTTTTTTTAATTTTTCCCACCCCCCCCCCCCCCCTCAAAAGGCAAAGGGTCCGCCCCTAAAAGAATCAGTATTTTAGTCAAATTGGAATAACACGACCAAACTAAGGTAAAGAACAGGGGTCTAATTAAAATTAGCTTTCATATCATTTTGAGTTCGTTTCCAACTCAACTGATAACAGAAAATAAGTTTCTGTCTTGCATCAATGAGTTACTATCAGTGTAACACAAGATAAAGGGATGAGAAAGTTGACATCTTCTACCCACAACTGTAAATACATGTGTATGTATGTGTATGTACATTAAATTCGACTATAACATAAAATAACGCGAATCTCTCAGTACAACTTATTTTGCTTACTTAGAAATATGGCTTACAAGTACTGCTTAACCTATATAGGTTTTAAACTGGCAAGCCACCACAGAATCGGATTTTAATGATTTTTAAATCTTTAAAAAGATTGTAGATGTGATTTTGAGGAAATAAATAAACATATGAAATTCTGGTGTGTCACTTATCTTTTAAAAAGCTCACGGTACATATGTGTTTACGGAAAGCAAAGCCTACTCCAGTCTAGGATTGAGAAGCCAAGATGGCTTAGATCAGAACCGACATCTATCTATTGTTTCTGCAGCATGAAGCGACTAAGAATACTCCTCCCCCCTGGATAGGATGCTTGCCCACGTGATCAACCTAGTTCCCAGGGTCACCCGCGCACCAAAGCTCTCCATTTGTTGGGGACTTTGGCATGAGGATTGCCCTGGGAATGAGGTTGCAGGCTGATTGGTTGATGGGGGAAGGGGTATATAACTGAGGGGGGGGGGGCTAAGCATGTTCACGGAATCTATGTAAAAACAGATGTTACGTAGCAAAGAAATATTGAATAATCCTGATACTGGGTGTACCTAACAAACAAAATACTGCGCTGTTACTCAAAGCTCAACTCACAATCTAGGATAAACCCTTTTGCTTCAATTGAGTTCGGAGGGATAACTCGGGCTTTTAAAAAAAAGCTTTGGTTCTTGATAGTGGCTTAACTCTAGCCCTGTAGATGTTATTTTTAAATACCTGTTATTAATAGTCTGGCTATGACTGAAATAATTGTTGCTATAGATAAAAGTATGTAATGTTTTTTTATTCGAAAATTCAAAGGTGTTTCGTTTGGAAACTTTTCTCGATAAATATTACATCGGCAAAGATTTGCCTATTTTTCTGAGAATATTGTTATTGTCGTTTCGATCTGTTGTCTATGAAACAATTATCACTGCTTTTAAATAATGCTGAAAAGGTCATTTGATATGAATTTGAATATAATACAACTATTGGATAAGACACAAAACTGACAACAAATCAATTCAGTGTTCATCTTGTTTTCGTAGTTACGGTGAAAAATCACAAATCTGTACTAATATAATTTTGATAAACAGAGTCATTAAATACTGGAAAACAAACACAGGTAAAATATGCTGATTACTCGAGTCATAGAACTAAACCGGCAAAGATTAAAGTGAAGTCATAAAACTAAATATAGAGACTAGGGTTATTTTAGAATTGTGAATTAATCGGGTGTAAAGACCAAAGTCTGACTGCATTGCAGACAAGTCATCTGAAAGCTAAACATAAAGACTAAAGCTTAGTCACAAAGCTAAACACAATGAAAACTGAACTGAAGTGTAGCCATAAAACGAAACAGATACTGTTACAACTTTCTTCAGGAAAAACATTAGCGATGTCAGTAACTCATTTTGATTTATTCAAGTTAGGACCTGATGATATAAATACACAGTTCCTGAACTCACTCGCAAATTATTTCAGCTCAATGGCCAATAGGTTTGTTGTGGTTTGACGGATTATATTTTCAGTGATATAAGAATCTCTGATAAACTGTGTCTTTGTTTTTAAATCACTCCATATGAGATTTTTCGTGCGTAACTGATGCAAGGAAACTGTTCCAAGTAGGTTTCAGCTGTTACTGTGTTGGTATTGCATGCATGAGGTCCGTCATTTTCCCCCAAAACGAAACAGCAAAACTTGGTCAATGTTAATTATCATCAGCGAAGTACACAATGAATCTTAACCAAACCAGTTGTTCGTGTCGTTTTCGAGTCGAAGAACTTCCCAAATTCACCGTCTTCTCGGAGGTTGTGTTCAAACGATACCTGATTCGGTTCACATCGGAAAGTTTCTGTAATGGCCATATGTTTCGTTGTGGCAGGCATCAGTTAGTCTGTGAGGCTCATTGGCCTTCTCGAACAGTTCATTCCAGTCATTTTCATCCAAGGGGAATCCACTATAAACATTTCTCCCCGGGCTTGGCTTTTTAAAATTACGTTTTATATTCTCGGTCATGATAATACAACTATCACTTGCTTCAAAGACCTCAAAGATTTCAACGGCACTTTTCCTTGCTTTTTCCAACTTTTCTTTCAATCGAGAACCAAAACTTCGGTTTTGAGGGACAAAGTATCGAATCTCTTCAAGGTTTGTGGACCAGGTGACAGAGGGTCGAGAATTTCTAGCCATTCTGTCGTATCGTGTCGACGGCGGAAAAGTGTTCAATTTCGGTGGTGTAGTCGGTGTTTATTCTTAACTTTAGTGATAACTTTTACGGCTCACGACTCGCTAAAAGAAGCATCTGAAACTAATAGTCTGCTTTTATACGTTTTGCTGGATGAGAAAAACAACTTTGAAGAAAACAATTACTTCAGCTATTTTTGAATTAGAAAGTAGAGCCGTCGTTTATAGACAGGTGTTTTGCTCGCTATCTACGTTAAGGAACATTCATAGCGAATAAAGGGGAAAACAAGTTTAAAATGCATTTAAATTATGCGTTTCGAAACACCGCCCCCGGTGTGATTAAGATTATGAATTTCACTGCGTAGAAAAACAGGAACTAGAATAAGTACACTTTTGTTCTTGCACATTGACAAGATATGATTGTATACGATTACGTATTTGCTGTTTTGTATGTAATTGATGTTCAATTTTCTATTGTCTTTGAACGGCAACCTTAACTTTTTCTATTTTGTGGCTTCGCTCGGATTTTACTCAAAAATTCAGAGGAAATTGGTTAATTTCTTAGCTACAAGGGTTTTGTTATTGCAAAGTAAATTCATATAAAAGTAAATTCATCAAAACAATATATATTTATACAATAATTACTGCCAACGTGATGAAAGGCCGTTTATATTTCTATTAAGATACCCTTCGCTCAAATGCTGTTTACAAAAAAAGAACACAAATTGATAAAACGAAAATTGAAAATAAATTCAAAATAAAATAAACTGGTTTTTCAGGGGTCCAATTTTTCCTTATAATAAAACCACGATATCAATATTTGCTAAACGATTTCAGTTTATGGATCTATGAAGAAATATGCAGAAACAGGCAATATTAATACCGGTGCAAACTGGCTGTATGAAAAACGCAGTATATATCAATACTGTTTTGCAGGAACTCGAAAGCCCCCAATGGTGTTCGGAACATTGCCATGATGCAACATCAAACAGCGCTAGGCTCATTAGTCCGCCGCTAACCCAGGGCACTATGTCAGTACTAGAAGGCTAGACTGCCAAACAGTCCCTTCTTTCGCCAGAATTCTCGACTGATTTCTCAATTCTGGCGAAAGAAGGGACTATTTTGCAGTCTATTAGAAGGCTGTCATTAATTCTACCAGTGGGGGGAGGGAATGGAAATTGTTGAGCTATGAAACTTTTGTAGAGCAATACATACATTTTTCAAACGATTGTTGAACTTATGACACTTTTCAAATTAGTATTTTAAAAGTGTATATATACATTGACATAAATCAAGAACTGTTATTACAATACTACAACGTCACTCAGTTCTGTTGAGATAGCCGAAATCCAGCAGAAAATAGAGTGATCTGGTTTGTTTCCCTTGGTCTTCTGCATAATTTTTGCTTTGCTTGCTTCTTTTTCTCATTGTCTTCTGGTGAACCGATACAGTTGGTTGGACAAATTTGCATTCATATTCTGTCTGTATGATTGCAAGCCCTCAGGTATCACCAATTTCAGATTGGAAATTTCGACTGTAGTCTATATTCAGCACAATTGGACTTAAAGTTCAGACAACACAATTTTTAAATAGGATATTGATTTGAAGGCTTCGCGGATATATAATACAGGTACTACTTACTTCTCTTAAGTTTTTATTGCAGTACTTGTCAAATCTTCTTAATGTATTCTAACACTAGCTGGCTTTAGATGAAGCTAAGTCGGATTGTTGCTAGAACACCCTGATGTAGACAACTTGCCAGACTGTCTGTAAAGTCTCTTCTATCCAATGAACGTTACGTCTTATGTTGAGCCTGGTTATCATCTACTCTCTCCAGTCGTGCAAGTCGTTTCACATACTGCCCATGCAGGGCCCAGTTGTTCGAAAACCGATTAACGCTAACCCAGGGTTAAACTCTTAATCCATGTTTGTATTTACTACCTTATAGACTGGTTTGGGCTGCCATTTTGGGTTTATTAGCAATTGGGTTTACTGACTCGATAGTATTTTATAAGCCCCAGAAACATATTGAACCATATTCCAACGTGAAGAAATTGCTTTTTTAATTTGGCTTAACCCAGGATTAACGTTAACCATCTCTTGAACAACTGGGCCCAGACGATTAAGGTGATTGCATGTTTCACTGGGATGAGCCAGAATAATCTGCGACGATAACTGCGGTGATCCGGCCCGGCCAGGGGTTTTGGGGATATTGGTATCCAAGGTATATTACTTTTTGTATCCAGTATTTTAGGGTAATTTCGGGTATAAAGTATCTCGTTTATCCTGATTTATAGGGAATTTGGTATCCAAAATATTCTTTAAATTTTAGGTATATTGGTTTCTTAGGGGAAGAAAAAACGGGTATATTGGTATCTCGTTACCCCCTGGGTGAATCCTGGGTGAATCCGTGATTGCGTTCGCTTGGATTCAACTAGGTCCTGTCCGGATGACAGGGAATTGTCTCAGTTGCTTCAAGACTGTTGTCTGTGTTGAAGCGACTGGAACTGATGATCTGAACAATTGGGATGGTTTATAGCTGGAATATAAAGATTAGGAATAAAATTACTATTCCAATCCGGCAGCTATGTTGCGATCACTGAATCCAACATCATCTGATGAATATAAATTTAGTTCTGGCCGAGTTGTTTGCGGCGGAGGCTACCTCCAATTCCTTTACTTCTTTATCGCTTAGTTTAATAGCACCTAAGGATTCTTTCAAAACAATAAAAGCAAGGGTGTATGAAGATTCCTCTTCAAAAAAAAATCAGTGGACAATTTTAAATAAGTCTTAACAGTAATAATTATTCTAACTCTGCAATTATTCTTGTCTACTGGCATTTTCCATTTCTGCTGTTTTCCTCGTTGTAAATCAGCATTTAATTATTACTATATCAGTAGTTTTGCTCTAGCGGGCCACTAGAGAGAATACTTTTATTGGTGTTACGTGCGCAAGTTTTAAAATTGTATTGTGTTTCTGTCAGTAGGAGATGAACAGCCACCTCGTCACAAGGGCTCTAAGGGCTTATGTCTTTCAATCACATCTAACAGTCACTCGACATCACGCAATATCTCACCAAGTGATTGTAGCTAAAACAGACCATCTCTTCACACGCGTGTCCCCTACAGAGATAACCCCAAAGTTTAAAAATCCGATTGCCGATCAAAAATATAGTCCAGGGGCGAGAGACGGAGGATTCCCACAGTACCTAGCGCCCCCAGTGGACGACTTCCCATACGCACTGAGACCCTCGACGGCTGATCGTTATACGATAGAGGAATGGGCCGAGATATGTCAAGACCAAATAGAAAGCCGCCTTGTGACCAATGGCGCGCTGCTGTTTCGTGGTTTGCCATTATCAGAGGCTGAACACTTTTCAAGGTTCGTCAGAGCGTTGAAGTATACGCCTCAGAGCTACGCGGGAGGGACGGGAAAGCGCAGTAAATCAGCTGAAGACGAATTTGTTTACATGGCTGTGGATGAACCACCTCGCCACACTCTGGAACCCCATAATGAGATGGCCTACTCTACAGTGCATCCAATGAAGGTAGTAGATTATTTATCTCCGCCACCAATATCACTTAAGTCGTCATTATCATCATCATCATCAGCAGCAGCAACAACAACAACATAGCAATACGATTGTAGAATAGGACACACACATACATACAGATAGACAACAACAACAACAACAACAACAACAACAACAACAACAACAACAACAAGGTGTTTTATTTCAATATTAAGAGATAGACAGTAAGCACTGCCGCTTGTAGCTGAAGCTATTCGTGGCTGTAGTGACATATATAATTTCAGTAATTGCAAATCTCAATAAAATCTAAATAAAAGAAACGAAATGATCATATGTAGGATAGAAATTTATTTTTATGTGGAGTTATAGAAAGTTAATAGAAATTGAAATTGAATTGAAAGGGGTAAAGAATGAGAAGGAAGAAAGGTGGTTAAGACTCGGGTTAAGAGAAAGAGTTTATAATTATAGACGTACACATATACATATACATACACACACACATGTACACACACATACACTAACACATGTACGCACACACACACACACATACATATATACAGACATACACGCACATACATACACATACATACATACACACATACACATACACATACACATATACACACATACACTGACACATGTACACACACATACACTAACATAGGTACGCACACACACACACACACATACATACATACATACATACATACATACATACATACATACAGACATACACATACATACACGCATACATACATACACATACACATACAATTATACACACATACACTGACACATGTACACACACATACAATAACACATGTACGCACACACATACATACATACATACATACATACATGGAGACATACAGACATACACATACATACATACATACACATATACACACATACATACATACACATACATACACACATACATACATACACACACATACCAATACACTGACACATGTATACACACATACACTGACACATGTAAACACACATGCACTGACACATGTACACACACATGCACTGACACATGTACACACACATGCACTGACACATATGTATACACACATGCACTGACACATGTACACACACATGCACTGACACATGTACACACACATGCACTGACACATGAACACACATACACTGACACACGTACACACACATGCACTGACACATGTACACACATGCACTGACACATGTACACACATGCACTGACACATGTACACACACACACACATACACTGACACATGTGCACACATACACTGACACATGTACACACATACACTGAAACACGTACACACACACACATACACTGACACGCGTACACACACACATACATACATACAGACAATCAGACAGACATGAACTGCAACTGCAGAGACCGATCGACGCGGATGCACGCAGTTTTACTGGCACGTACAGACAGACAGACACAAACAAACACATGGAAAGGACCACATAAGTTAAGTATAGAATTTGGTTGCCTACGCAATATCTGTTATCTTTCCTCGGCAGGTGTTTTTCTGTTGTTTGCAAGAGCCTTTGGAGAACTGTGGAGGCCTGACACCAATTGCAAGCAACAGAAGGATTTTATCTAAACTCGATCCAAAAATTGTTCGGAAGTTTGAAGAAAAGGGAGTTCAATATAGTCGCTATTTGTCGTCCTTGTCGCCCACGACATTTTATTCCTGGCAACAATCGTTCGAAACTAACAGTCCCAAGGTAAGAAACCTTTGATACTACGACTGGTTAAATCTCTCCAGCGCTTACTACAGAAACTCGAGTCAAGTAGCAATGGGAAACATATAAATTAAAAGAAAAAGACATTTACATTTACAAAATTCCTCTAACCAGGAACAAAGCGTATAAACAAATATTTTTATGAAATTATCTTTAACAACTTTTTTTTGTAAAAAGCATTGATACTTTTAGTATAACACGGTTATAATAATAGACTGTTTTGGGTTTGGCTGCTCTTGTTATTATTTTTAATCGTAGAAAGCGTCAAAACATTAAAACGCTTGTGGATTCAAAGTAGATTACGGCATGGCTGGCAAGAAGGGATGAGGCAGTGCGTGGAGTTTAAATCCTGGAAACTGGAATGTGTACAAAATACTAAAATCGACATTACCAGTTCACGTGTTCAGTCTGTCCTGTGTCTTATCCCCAGTTTCTTTGTAGTATGTATGTATAGTGCTCTAACCCCGTTTTCATTTGGCTGAGTTGGTAAAAATCTAACTCCCTAGCAATTCCCTAGGCATTCTAATATAACCACACCGTCCTCGGCACAAAATGGTGTTTAACCCAACTGACTTCTCAATCATCGGCTTGTTCATTATTTGTAGGACGTGGAACGTTTTCTTGAAAAGTGTGGGTTTCAGTACGAGTGGAACACAGACACACAGGCTTTGCTCTACTGGTACACATTGCCAGCGACCAAGAGCCACCCTCAGACTGGGGAGAAGATCTGGTTCAACCAAATAGGAGCTCATCACAGCACCTGTACCAAAGAATTCCCAGTGTACGAAGGGCGCGACATGCCCGACCACCACTACCCGTATCACAGTTCGTACGGGGACGGAAGTGTAATTGAACCAGAAGTACTCCAGCACATCCGAGCAACTAACTGGCATTGTTCAGTTGGATTCCAGTGGAGGAACGGAGACGTGCTTGTCCTGGATAACATGCTGGCACATCATGCCAGGTTGAGTTACACCGGAGAACGGAAGATATTGTCTTATCTCACGGCTGATTGAATTAATTATGCAATGTCTTAAGCCTGGTTTACACTAGCGACGGAAGCTGAAGCAAAACCAGAAGCAAAACCGGAAGCAGAAGCAAAACCGGAAGTGGACCAAAGTTATATTTTAGTGTAAACCAAAACGACCGGAGGAGCGTAAGCTTTGTCTACAGTGCATAACTTTCGCTTCCATGTTGTTTTCCACCAGAACATTTTATGTGAATGATAACTGTGATTGGTTCAACAGTTCCGCTTCCGCTTCGTCATTTTGGTTTACATTGGTCACTAAGCGACGGAAGCAGAAACAGTGGCGAAAGTCAAAAGAAAATCTTGCGTTGTTTCCGTTTCTGTGTGTGCTTCCGTCTCCTCTTCTTGATTTGCACAAGAACCGTGAACTCTCCTTCCGTCTCCGCTTCTGCTTTCGTCGCTAGTGTAAACCTGGCTTATAGGTTCTGTAATGCGATATAGTCTTCCAAGCAAGTTGAAGTTGTTTCGCACCGTGGAACACCCTCTCTGCATTGGCTAAAGAATTGCGAGAGGAGTTGCTGCAAAAATATCAGAAAATAAAAACTTCAATTTCAGACTGCGACGACTGCAACAATACGCTACTTTGCTATAAATGCAAATTTGTTGTCGTTCCAGTTTACTCAGGGTTCAAAATGTAACGACTCGGTCATATGTTGTCTCATTGATTCAACAAATTGTGGATTTTAACCATTGCAGGGGGTATTAGATTCACACCGGATTTGTCTCGTAATGACTTCGCGAGCTTATCTAGTTATGGCCATTGTTCTAGCTTCCCTTTTCAAATTCATGGATTTAATGGCCCACTGTTATTACACGGAATTTGGCTTTCGATGATTAGTCGGCGTTTGTCGGTCAAGCCTGGGGAAAAATAAAGTTGTGAAACCCTATTTTGTTGTCACGCGATCCTGCGCATGCGTAGTGTGATCATCGGCAACCGGTCGTGACTAAAAGCACACACGAGTGAACACGAGTAAACACGAGCGAACACGGGTGAACACGAGTGAAAAAATATAAAAAAATTATTAAAAATAAAATAAAATAAAATAAAATAAAATAAAATAAGAAAATTTAAAAAATACAAAATAAAATACATTTCCGCAGAAACACTAATGACAGCCGGAGCGAATACTTGATGATTATAAACCTAATGTTTCTTTAGCCAGAAATCAGTCGAGAACGGGTTGCTGAACGATCCCGTTCTCAACTAGCGACCCGTTCTCGACTGATTTTTGGCGAAAGAAGGAACTGTTTTGCAGTTTACTCCAAATCTTGAGGCGTAAACGCTTTGATGCGCAGCCAGCAGGTGCTGCAGGATTTGCAAAGTTAGTATTGCATGCAGTGTCAAAACGTCGATTAAAATAGTCAAATATTCCCACCTGGCAGATAATCATGATCAAATACCACAAATATTCTGGCCTCCCCCTCCTGCTTAACATTGATAGGTACATAACATAACTTGAAACACCTTCTCTCATGTCGATATTACCGATCAACCCAGAACGAATACCAGAAGAGTTAGTTAAAGTTTGAATATAACTTTTTTTTATTATCAACATGAACTATGTAAGTGATTCACATCGGCTTTCACATCAGCTAGAAACTGATAACTGGCCATGGAACAGAACATTAGGTTTATAATCAGCAAGTATTCGCTCTGTCATTAGTGTTTCTGCGGAAATGTATTCTATTTTATACTTTTTTAAATTTTCATTTTATTTTATTTTTTTTAAATTATTTTTTTATATTTTTATATTTTTAATTTTTTCACTCGTGTTCACTCGTGTTCATTCATGTTCACTCGTGTTCACTCGTGTGTGCTTTTAGTCACGACCCCTGCCATACTGTGGATTTGCCGTCGAATTTCGAAGGTTGTATTACATGCACGAACACAAATCACAAGCAAGTTAATCGACTAAGACCGCAATGGTCACTGGGTAAAGATGGCGCAGGTTGTCCATTTTCTGGCCTCGGAAAATGAACAGCATTTTAATATTGATACACCACAGGTATCCCAGTAATGATTTGAGGGGGATGGTCGAACTCCAGAGATCTCTATTAGGAGTCTGAAGAAGTGGATATGTTATTCCAAGCCCTTCTTGCCTTTAACTTTGGAAGTAAACATTCTTGTAATTACTACTCTAATGAACTACATAAAATAATACATATAGATATTTTGCGAACACTCCTGAAAGTGACTGATTCGGAAGTCTTTAAACAACATACGCATAATTAACCGTTTATAATTTTAAAAACCATTGGTCATACTCATACTTGGACTGCCTGACCGAAGTCAAATTCTGTTTATGTACTCTATGCACCCTAAGGCTAAAATTTAGAAAAGAGGAAACACAACGATATTAACAGATGGCTACAAATGTTCTGTTCGCTTCCTAATAGCTAATGACTAATGTAATGCATTCAGGTTTTTCTTGCAACAAACTTTGATTTTGAACCATTTCCCAAGTGGCTAGCGGAACCTCATCCGATACCCTGACTAGATTTCTAGCAATGGGGAACGGGAAGGTATGTAAGAAATCTTTGCAAAACGTAGAGGGAGGGGAGGGGAGGGGGTGTCAGTAAGTAATCCATTTGCACCATCCGATACCAGACCGTCTGCCACCGGCAGACGCTCTCCTAGGGCCGAGCGAGTCGTTCGGACTGGTAACTAGTCGATGTTGTGCGTGCCCCTCCTGGGGCGACCTGAGGCTGTTGGCGTGCGGCCACAAGCACAAGTGTCACTGCATAGAAAAGAAGATGTTGTCATATAAATTCCATCCATAAGCAGTGTTTATATTTAGATTGAGCGCAACTCGTTGCTTTATAAATGGCATCAGTTTGGCCTTTGGACCTTTAGGTGATCATGCAAAATGCAGTTGACGAAATTATTGCATGTAAATTCGTAAGTACTCGGTGCATATGATCATGTGACAACATGTCGTGATATCGGGTGGACCTATGATGTACCGGGTGTGCAGAACGTTGCAAGAACGTTGATAAGTGAGTCACCATTCACAGTCAGCGTAGTTTTAGCTGCACAAGGCTTGGAGGTAGTCAGGATTGCAATGGGATCTTTTCCATACAAACAGGTTTGTATGAAACATTTTGACCGTCTAGATCAAAAGTGATTTTGCAACTGGTCGGTGTCTCAGTCTGATTTATTTCTGGTTTTCTTTAAAATTTTCAGGTTTTGGTCGTGTCCACAGTGCTGTTTGCAAACAATTTTGGTATGTAAATCTATGTATAATCATGTCTTGCAAGTTTTATGTATAAAAATGTAGCCTGCCCTTGCAACATATAATGTATGGTCTATGGACATATCTGATATCGAGAAGGTGCATTATTATTTTTCATGCACACAGCTGGTGCATTGTAATTATAAATTTATATTTTTTAATCATTATTTTAAATATTATTATTAAACAAAGACTAGCTTTATAAGCCCTGAATATAGAATAATTTCTGAAGTCATTTTTCTGGCTCAGGTCGGTCTTTATTGTTCATAAAACAATAAGGGATGTTAATACATTTTCATCTACATTAAAACCTTAACCCCTATTTGGTCTATATGCTTTCATTCATCCTCACTCAAATAAAGCCTCAAATACAATGTACACTAACAGCTGCAGTAGTATGCAGTTAGCATATATGTTGATGATGGTGTCAACAAATATGATTTTGTAACATATTTTTATGGTATTCAACTGGCTTTTTGATTGGTTGAGAACCATTGTAAATGGAGTGGGGTATTAGGAGCAATACCATGAACAACAATCACCAAAAACCAAACCAAACTTAGCACCATCCCAAACTAAGCACTGGAAACTCCAATTCCCCCTCTCTAATTACACTTGTAAGTCATACCATAAGAAACATGCCATTACTGGTACTACGCAGCTCTACATGTCACTAGCCCCAACTACTGCACATTCACATGTACATAATTTAAATGACCCTCCCCATAATGTCGAATCTCGAACTTGTTTATTTCAGTTTCTTGTTGCTTTCCAAGTTATGTGAACTTTTATCTACTACGTTTTTTGTCATCATCTGATGGCCCCTGGTCTAAGTGTTTGCACCTTGTGAATCTTCAACATTTTCATTGTTTAGTGACAAAAAGCAATTGATAATTATATAAGGATTAATGGAGCAGTTTTCCTCCCCTCCCTCTGACGTTTAGAACATTGCAACATATCAGTCTCAGAGCCAGGCTATTTTTCATCACCTATTAATAACTTATGTAACTACAGGTGATAAATAATGTTGTTATGGCTGCAAATATA
>JANVCJ010062539.1:0-13139 GCA_026413505.1 Epizoanthus ramosus | reverse complement strand
GAATTTTTGAAAGGGGGGGGGTGTTCTGGGGAAAACAGCTGAAACCCAACTACAATTAAGTATTCCAAAAACAATAGAACATAACCCACAGTGTAATATTCTGGCTATATCCCTTTCTAGGTAAAATATAAAAATTCAACGTAATCTGCAAGTATTGTCTGGATACTTTACTCTACTTTATACAACTCGATTGAAGTGATCCATAAGAAACTGCCCTTGCTGACCAGTTTCTTCATACTCAGAACCGAACTGCTATTTTTATATTGAGGGTTCCCCTGAAAATCATTCTTTAAGAGTGGGGTACCCCTCATGAACTATTGTTACACCATGTATTATCATCACTACTGTAACAAGAAGGTTAACGTTTTAGAACAGATAGCATTTTGAAAGTATTGTCTCTCACTGACTCCCTTCTAAACTGGGTCCACTATTCCCAAAAGGTAAAATTGCAATAGTGAAGCGAAAGCTCTAAAGGTTCACCAAAAATAACTCGCTCTTGATACGTATCGTGGGTACGAGCATGGCTTTGCCAGAAACCTTGAGGACTGAGTTGAATAGTGCGCAGCTGCAAGAGTATAAAAAATCTAAGCAGTTCCGGGACAGGAAAACAGGTAGTTTTCTTCCATTAAATTCTCCTGAAATCCTTCTATCTGGCCAAAGTGCGGGTCATTCTGGACTATTTGATATGAGAATGGCGTTCATGTTGTATGCTACGCCATGAACACACTGTTCTTGTTCAAAGTCCTGCTATCGTTTAACGGCAATGTGCTGGCAACTCAACTATGTCCTAATTGATTGATTCTTTGAAGCCTAAAAACAAAATCGGTATGCAGAAACTGATACCATTAAAATACATTCACTCTAAAGTTTACAAACTAAATGCTAAGAGCTAATCTAATTTGAACAGTCGATATATTTCTACGCTGATACAAACATCAAGGGTACATGCTAATTGATCAGGAAAGAAATTCACCAAATCCTTTGTCAATATGATTTAATGAGATCAAGTCTGCACTGAACTACATGTAACATTCACAGACAAATGCGTCGCAGTGTTCTCTCCCTGGTCACCACTATTACACTAAATCATTGCCCAAGAACGTCAGAGTCACTGGCTTAGGAAACTCAAAGAATCATTTCCATAGCAAAAACTTGTAACACTTTAGTAGCACAAAGCTATACTAGACAATCTACAATTTTGATAGAACTATAAGTAACCCTAAGAAGTCGTGTCCAGTGGCAACATTATCTTGTGGGAAGATTTCACTACTATTTGAAATGGGTTTCATTGCACTAAAAGCTGTCAAAATATAAATACAATAAAACGATTATGTACTATGATATGAGTGTAACGCAGTCCTCAAGCTACATGTACAAGTAGCAAAATAAAATAAATAAAACTACAATTATTTAGTCTGATCATGATTTCTAGGAATAGCATGGGAACAACACCATTCGTCTGTCACGGATCGAGAGAAATCACAAATGTGAACACTTCCTTTGCAGAGCCCTTCAACATAATCAGTAACACTGCTATGAATCGCACACATGAACGACTAGCACAACATTGCTAGCAAACAACCAAACGAAATCGATAAACAGTACAAACACTCGACAACACATACTTATAAAGTTGTTTGTGAAAGACTAGAAAGGAATTTCTGCTGCTTCTGCAATAAGCTAAGACTAAAAACAGTAGTTGGTTCGAATGAGGTTCGCACTAGATGCTTACTGTGCATGGCTGCAGTCAGTCTGTGTCGTGATTCTGCTGCTATGACTTACGAGGTGAGAACATACCCTAGAACGCAAAAAGATGCAGTCAACCAAGACGGTCTGCAATGACTTCTCAACAGTCGGAGATGGCAACGCTGTAGCAAAACGGCTGGCATTCAAAGGCACGGTACACAGCTAATACAAATTTTGAGAAAATAACTCAAGCCAGAGGTAGATTTTATCAAGGAGAAAGGAAGGTGAATGTAGATCGAGTTTCAAAGAGACGTCGGCGAGGAGTGATGTCTGCACGCCGCCCCCAATGGCAGTAACAACACCGAGACAACATTCAAAACTCAGGTTAAGAGCTCTAGACATGCCATATGACAGTGTAAACTGAACATAAAACCACACAGTTAAAAATACAATACACAGAATGGAGGAGAGAGATAAAGTGAAAAATTAATTGGTGGTGTTTACTTTAGTGTTAGACAGTCTTTCTTCAAGGAGAACGTTTAACGTCGAACAAAGCTAGAAGGTATTAAGCAGGAATGCACGTTGTTCTTTCACCGAAATTATACAAGTAGTGTCGTTAGGTTTTAGTTTGATATCAACTTTATATACTACTTAAATTCAATAATGCTTTGCATCCTTATTTTACAACAGTATTCCCTAAAGTTGGCTGGTCAAAGTTCTGCAACGCTGGTGATGATAAAACAGATGATTTGTGCATGAGGACACGTTTAGTACAGTTGCAATACTGGTTTAATATAAAATGGAGTAACATTTCTGACTTGTCATTATTTAAAAACTGCAGTATTACAAACAAGTGTTACAAGTTTGTGCTTGTTAAGGCTCGTGCATAGTTTAGACGTGTTTGTAATTCCAGAATTGCATGTTGAAACTTGTTACGAAAGATAATCTTTGGTAGTCCAAAAAAATAATCAGTTTCTTCTTTATCAACATCAAAGTAAGGTATTACATATATACAGGATATAATTTCAACTAACTCTTTCCGAAGGATGTTCAATTTGGCTAAAGTTCATGCTAGCAATATACTTTACTGTTCTTTATCTTATTTGTGGATAACATCGAGATCCAGTGAACTAGTTATAATACAGGCTGTATGTAGTTAGAGTGACTCTGAGCAGTTTAGAAGATTTCAGTTATTATTATTAATGAGCTTAACAGTCTTTAACATTGGATGTAAGCCAGCTCAATTGACCATAATAAAAAAGATGGCGGCTGTACATTTAACCACAATTCCTTGCGAACCTAACACAATGAATAGGGACATGGAAATGCATATACTTTTGCGAAATTCGTCCCTGTACTAAAAACATTGTGAAAGCTAGTTTTGAAGTTTTTAGGACCTTTCAGTGCATTTTTATGAGTGTTTTTATGGTTTTCGAGCGCTAAGAATTATGGGTAAATGTACCAATCGCCATCTTTTTTATTATGGTCAATTAGTTCGCATATAATTTATTGTTATTTAAGAAGTTCAAGTGGCTCTGAGCAGTTAAGAAGAATTATTTTAATTGAACAAGGTTGTAAGACATACGGCATAGCAAAAGTGGTTGCCCTTTATTTTAACTCCAAGTTCAGTGACTCACATTTAGTCAATCAATCAATCAATCAATCAATCAATCAATCAATCAATCAATCAATCATGTACTTATTCATATAAAGCCAAGGAGTACAAATTCCAGTGAAAACGCACACGTGAGTATTCTATATGTATACAAAATAAGTAAATTGCTTTATTATCACTGATATCACAATGAGAATATTCTTACAAATACAAAGAAGTTTGAGTGCCACCTTAACGTTTTGAGAAACAAACAAATACTGCACAAACCTATAACCAATTAATTATATTTTGTTGACATGGTAGGGCTTCAAAGCTGCTAGGGATAGGCTAGCTACAACTACGAATGCGATCAGTGTACCTATTTTCTGTTGTTTAATAATATATAAATAATGAGCGAGAGAAGGCGAATAAACGGATCAGTCAGTGTACTGTTTATGTTATCTCCTAGTGAAAACACCAGACATGAGCATTTTATTGTTATCCTGTTAAGTCTAAACAGTTTGGAAACGGGAACCCAGTTTAGGTTGTTTACAGGGCTTTTACATGGTACCAGTAAGTTTAACGGCAGAAAAGGCTTCTGCATTATCCATTGTCACATGCAATTGCTACATTCTGTATTATCCCTTTTTCTAGACATATTGATTGTTCTAATTCCAGAGCACAAGTACGGCAATTCAAGGCTTGGCGCCAAGTCTTTATACACTTGCTGTAGTTTTCGCACCTAGCCTCGACCTGGTGTAATTGCTCTCGGGAACTGGCGCGCACGTCGGAAATGGGTTTTAATTTATGTTGTTCTCATTGACATTAGTAATGTTAAGATAAGAGACTACAGTCCAATGCTACGGTTAAACGGAGCTTGCGTCAAACAATCATCTAGTACATTACCTGGGTTTCTTCCTCTTTCTGCAGTATCTGTTGTGTTTGTTTGGCAGAGAACTTTACAATTGCAGTAAGAACTTTAGCCATTTGCTACCGGGAAAAAGCACGATAGTTATTACCTTCAACGAACATAGTATAGAAATCAAATACAAGATTAAAACCAAAACTGTCACAATGTTACATAGCATAACTTGAAATGGGTTCTTTTGCTTACCAATTTTTGTCGCCCCATCATGTACTGGAACAAAATATTTCGTAGGTACTGCAATACACGAAATGATGTATATATGTTATGTGACAAGTAAATACCAACTAGCTTTATTTGTTATCTATATGCATCTAAATACGAAATGATCTCTCAATCGATGCTTAGGACTTTTCCACAATGATTACAATTTTGCTAGCATCAAAACATGAACTCTATATACTGGAAGTCTCAATATAAACTTTAATTTACTCCATTAGGGGGAACGTACTAAGAAAAAGTTGCTATGGTGCTTTCTTAGAGTACATTTCATTAAACATAAATTAACAAATTTATTCACCTCAAATTCCATTGGCTCTGCCACTGGTGAGGAAGGGGCGTGGGCTGGACTTTGATAACCATCCGAGAGAGGATTGGAAACGACATTCAGAGCTGCAGGTCGATCACCCATGCTCCTGACGGGTGAACCTCCAAACTGATCGATCTGAGAGAAATCAGAAAGAGCTTATTATTTGCGGCATTCAATCTGATTTACAGCTACCTTGTAACTCATAATCTGCATCGCCAGTTGCTCAAACAAAACTTGATGGGATTGATGATGGAAATTCAGCACGCTTCACTCGATATCATATCATATCAATATCGCAAATTATCTTCATGAACACCACTGAAATAAATTACATGCTCAAATATGATGTTGGGGGTCCATCGATCTCTGCATGTGTTCGAGCTGTATTACAAACGAGACAGTTCACAAGGTCAAACCAAAAATATGTATAATATTAATCACGAGTATTGCCAGCGATATATCAAAAAGTGACGTAATATGTGTTAACACACGTCTCATACATTTGTCATGGAATCCTGATCAATATATTTACATGTTACCATTTTTTCATCTTTGTGAAATGCAGAGTGACTTTAATCAGTGTTATTCGTTTTACATAACTACCAATTTTGTTTGGAGTTCATATCTAATAGTTTAGGTGCTAATGAAATGAAAGAAGAAAACAAACCGTACCTGTTGTTTCAGAGCCTTCTCTCTTTCCTTCAATGTTCCAACTTCACTTCGCAATCTCGTTATTTGTTCCTGGGGAGAATATATGAATCCAACTGTCAACTTATCTGATGCAAATAAGTTTCACGTTTCAAGTTTATTTATTTGCCAATAGATATTTTAATATAGGATGATACAAGCTTATTTTTAAATGGCGAGAGGGACCATCGCAAACCACAAGGCTTATACGAGATGGCCCCCTCACTTTAATAGAACTGAATTATAAGAAATTGTTATTTGCTCCTGGTGAGAATATGTGTATTCAACAGTCAACCTACCCGATACCCCACTGCCTCCCCTCCCAAGTTGTTATTTGCTTTCAGTCCCTAGTTCCTCTTACAGTTCATTAGCTGAACTATGTGAAAATAGTAGGCAAACTGTCAACATACAAGAAACACAATTTTGACAGCAGACCTGAATTAAAATTTGGAATTTGGAATCCCTTTTAATCTTCCCCAATTGAATCATTCATTCTACCGTTATGGCCTGTCATCATCTCTCTTGTGTTTTGCTATGACAGTAACCTGTTATTTATAGATTTCCTTTGATTTGGGGAGAATTTCTTACATCTAATACTATAGGCAGAAGTATTCCCGAAATTCCAAACAATGAGACAATATTCTGAGATATTTGAGTACTTCAGGCCAGACTGGCACTCCTGCTACAGAAGAGGTACTGCAGAGTTCTGCTGTTTTGGTACTAATCGAGTATAGCGGAACAAGGCGCTACACTGACTACCCAGACTGGCCAGACCATAGGAGGATCACATCCCAATTCAACCTAGCAGTTTCAAGTTTCAAGCTGTGGTAATGTAAGATCACTTACCTCTAAGGCAGCTTTTGTTGCATCATCGTAATCCTGTAGACAGAAAGTAACAATCGTGTATAGACATTAAGAGACAAATGACGGAAAATTATTGCATTTGGACTTGGTGCTATTGGTTCATTTACAGTGAACGAAAATGGAAAATATGTGGAAATTTAAACAAGATCTCGTTTCCTATACAACTTATAGTTGTTCAGATGACATCATAACATGGCAAGAAAAGTGGCAATGATTGAAGTGAAACTATCTAATTGCTGCATCAATAAAGTTATTATCATGTTTTGAACTCTTTGTACATCTGTGTGATCAAATGCAAGGAGCACGAAATTCTTTGTGCAAAAATGCTTTGAACAAACGCGATCACAAATCCAAAGTACTCAGTTTAGCCTGTTCAAGAATACATTCCAGACGTTACTTGATGTCTGTAGCAGAACAGAGTGTTTCTTCAAGTGCGTTTTTGTACGTCATTGGCAGAACTCTAAAACTGAAAAGAAAACGTAAAAACTGTGGTCTCAAGGGAACACGAGAAAATTAGTTGGAACATTTTCTCTAAAAGCTTGTGTTTCGGAATAAAAACAATTATTTACTTCAACAAACCGATTCTTAGAATATGTTTTATATAAACATTTCTGTCAATAAGTTCTTGCCTATCTGTTTGTGTCTGTACTTTTTAACCAATAATAATTGATAGCGTGTGCCATTATTATTATATGTGGCTGACAAACGTGTTTCACACTTCTCAACAAGCAGCTGCTACTAGCATTTGTGTGGACTGCATAAGTCTAAAATCTTCACACACATAGTGCAACAAACTTACTAATAGTACATAATCAAGCGTTCTCGGGTTAAAAAACCAGAACTCTACTTCAGGCTTTCCATATGTGGAAGCTCAAGTAATTGTGCATGTACATGTACATTACTATAATTTGGGTAGAATGTGTATTAAGGCCGCCGCAGACCTTTGCGACAACATGCAATTTTCGACGCATGCAATCAAAATTGCATCTAATCGCACCTTGATTGCACCGTGTGAGGTGGCCTGCGACGCGATTTTTAACGCATGATATAAAAATTGCATGGATGAAACCTGTTTGATATTTTTCGCATGTTGTCGCAGAAAATTGCTTCTTCTCGTAAAGGTGTGCGGTGAACACGCAACAACATGCAACTGAAATTCTCGAAACTACCAATGACACTCCAGCTAGAAATCACGTGACGTGGCTGGAGTCAGAGATGACGTCAACGGGGGCAAATTCGTCTCTTCTCAAATCCATTTCTTAGACCAAACAGTCCGTGTGTATCTTTGACTCCTTCTTCGGCGTCATACAAGTTTACAGCCGCCATGATGACTCTCGAGTGATCGAAATCGCTGGTTGTCGCATGAGTGTGCGGCTCCTGGCGACGAAAAATATATGGAACATGGTTTCAAGCAATTTTGATTGCATGGGTCGAAAATTGCATGTAGTCGCAAAGGTCTGCGGCGGCCATTAGTTTGGAAAAACAGCTGTTTCTTAACCCTATTATTTCCTGGTCTAGGAGGGGGAGAGATTCCAATTAATTAATGCAAAAGATAAGACTTGGAAATTAAGTTAGTTCTCAAACATCTTGACATGTAGACTATGACGTCATATGACGTAGTATGATGTCAGAAACCCTCAAAAATGTATTTTTAAAGTTTTTGCAAATGTTATGTTTTAAAATCTTTTCCAAACCTTTTTATGGAAACTTTGATTACTAATATAATTTCGACGTGTTGCAATTAGAAAATGTTCGTAATAATTATAAGTATATAAAATGAAATTAACCAGTTTCCTTTATTTGAAACATTACTGTAGCAAACCTCTTTTGATGTTTACAAAGTTTGGTAGTATTAACGAAGTATTAACTAATATTAACAAATGTGATGTTAACAAATGTATCGTCATAAGTCAGCTATTGTGGAAATTTTCAAAAATCGATTGCGCAATAATTATGACGTCATAAATTCCCTTAATTCGGTAAAATTTATTAGAATATCTAGAAACAAACTTACACGATGAAAAACCGAATAGAAACAAAGCAACAATCATAAAATAACTCTTGGAAACATAAAACTTCAAATATGGTTATAGCTGCTTGTCAACACTTGGTTACCATGCCAACACCAAGTCCCTTAACGGAGATAATTCTTCGTTAAAGTGTTCCCGGATAAATTTTTGGGAAACTCTTAAAATCTGGAGAATATAACTGTTTGAATAGCGTGGAAATTATTTAAGGCTCAGATCGTTCACATGCACTATCGGCCCTTTCAATTCGTCTCTTATACTTCATTTACACCAAATTGATCCCATATTATGCAATTAATTTAATAAAAAACAGAAAAAGTATAGACAGGTCCAGGAAATGTAAGGCATACACTCTTGGGCATTCTGGATTGATTATTGTATAGTCAAATAGCATTGCTGAAAACTAGCTTCAATATTGTTTAGATCGTGGACATCGACCGAATGAAGAACTAATGTTAATGATAATACAAAATCCACCCAGCGTGTGCCGCTGGTGCTGTCAATGGCCAAAGCTAGTTGCGTCTGCTCCAAGCCTGATTGGAAATCGTAGTGCCAAGAAAGCAGTTTGAGTTTAGTAGGGCTGAACCATAGCAAGTTATTCAGTAACACATTTGCGAAATTAGCCCTGGTTTTTGCTTGCAAAATTGACTTAATTAGCTCATAATGTTACAATTCAAATCGAACAATGATGAAAAACAGTTAAACTATTGATATAAATAAATACTCGGATTTTCTCTCACTTGACAATGCAGCTTGTCATTCTGATATATTTGCTGACATTAACCATTTTTTTCTTGCAAAACTCGAACATTTTAGGTCTGTCGGACGAAGGTAAACAAAAGTAGTGGGGGTGACCTACCACATCACCTTTCAGTTGATCTATCAAGAATTTGGCTTACTCGCCGACGTAGGAAACCTAGTTTTTGGAAACTAGTCGACCATACATTAAATCTGGATTGTTAAGACATCATTTTTTAACGTCATTTCAAAATACAGCCAAAAAAAATAAAAAAAGGATTTTGTTTTCTGTGTAATGTTTTAACCCAGTATGGGGTAGACGGAGAGCATTAACTGGTTTCGCAACCCAATTGACAAAGAAGAGCCCTAAGGTTTAACTTCATTATACGAAAACTCGTGAAGATCTAATCATTTACAGATGTTAGAGCAAAGACGGCACCTTCTCCTCAATTATTTTAAGACCCTTAGTGTTGGCGCAGCCGGGACTCGAACCGCCGATCTCTCGTTTGTGATGCCAATGCTCTTATCACTGAGCTAACCACTCTGAAGATTACATAGATATTACCATAAATTCGGCATATCAATCTCCGCAATAATTACCTTCACCTGATATATTATTACATATATTCACAAATACTTCATGATTAACTATATATATTTCTAATGGATTATAATCAAATCAGAAACAATTACTTACTCTTATTTGGTTCAATATATGGCGTCGTGAACTGACAAGATCTTTCTTTCTTATGCCAAATGGTTGTGGGCCATAGTCGTTCAGTTCGCAAACTTTACCAATTGTATCATAATTATAGGATACACATTTGTTATTCTGATGGCAAAGTGTTAAACAGGTCATCCAGTCTGGCACATGAACTTGCAGAATCGCATGATTCATAAGGTATTTTTCTTTGTAAGTGACCGAAATAGCATCAGCAAATAGGCTGAATGGTTGCTGATTGGCCAGATAGATTAGAAATAGCAATACAGTCCCTAATTGCTGCTTGATGCTATTCATTACCGTATGGAGAGGTTTCGAAGATCCGACCAGAGACAGATAATTTCAGGTTGTTCAATGTTCAGGAGCTTTTTTGTTTCTAAAGTGTTTTAGTTTTACATATGTATTCTTGAAACAGACTGGGTATTGTTGTATGGACTAAGCTGTTTTTAGTTTGGTATCTGAATGATAACAGTTTATCATAAGCCGTTGCATCGATGTTGATTGAAACAAAGGCCATCCAGAATCATTAAATTCTTACCAAGCAAAGAGAGGCTGCTATGCGATGAAGGTTTCGGGTTTGTTTTATCTTCAAAATGCCACCTTTTCCGATAAGCCATCTGCACGCAAGCGTTCTTGGCGGTATACAATTGCTTGAAACTTAGAGGTTATGTCGTAATAGAACATAAGAAACTATGTAACAGCTTTACGACATTTTTGCAAAATACGAACTGATTCTCTACAAATCGAAGAAAATATAAAACTAACAGATTACTGTGGTAGAATAACACAAAAGAGATGATAAGAAGCCATAAAATTCATTCTTCATTCTTAGGAACAAGGAAAACAAATGTATGTGTTTGTATTTCGATTCTGTTTCAGAACAGTTTTCGAAACCGATAGCATGATTTACCACTGCCCTTTATATCAAGCTGTTACTAATCAATTTTGAAAATTAGTTTTGAAAATAATTCTGAAATAGAATCCAACTAAACAAATTTAAATCTGTTTTGCCTTGTATTAAGTTGAACTAGATTTTAGAACGTTTTGCGGAGTTGTTTTCATATATTTTTAATCTACACTTGAAATATATATCGCACCAATGAAGATAACGGCTTTCTTACTTTCAAAACGCTGTTCTTTCAACGCTAGAAGCAGTTACAAAGTTGGCCGGGAGAGATAGATAAGAATTGGTTATTTGATACACACCCAATTCAAGAAAGGTTTGAATATATGACCGAGGGGTATTCATAGAACTCGACAACCTGGCAAATTTTTCTTTCACAGATAATATTTAAATTTAGACAGTCATCAGTCATGTAGTGAAGAAATTTAGAGAAATTAAGAAATTCATACAACGTACATAGACAAATTATCCCTCGAGAATGGTTCTCTTGAGTATGCCTCGGCCATTTATATATTTAACAGTTAAACTCGCCAACCTTTCTTGAATCAAACTGCAAATGATTTAATTCTCGTTTTATAGTTTAACCGATTGTTTTCTAGACGTCTTTGACAGAAATTTGTCAAAATATAATATTTCAAGTATTCGGGAAAAAGTTATATTTACAACATGATGTTTTTATCCGGCTTTCAAGTCACAATCATGGAAATGTGATTGGCTTTTCAATGCAACGTAGAGTTGCCATGAAACGAAGGCAGCTTCAGGTTATCTGACCAATAATAGCGCAATTTGAACGTGTAACCCAAGGGGTTCAAATTACCCTCCCCCATATTTTTATGGGATTATTGGACCTGTTCAGGTTTTTCTCAAAAAATACCAAAGTTGACATTTTTATAGCTTCTGCTAAATTTATCATTTTCTCCAACATACAAGCAAGTCCTGTTTTCCTCCACAAACATTTTGCCAGCTGTTCTTTAAGCATGAAGACGATTTCTTATGTTATTTCCATATTATTTAGTCTACTTGCTTTTTTTAGAACAAATTCACAAAGTTGGATTTCTTGTCAATTTTTGTCACAAAAATGAGCTCATCTTGTAATGATTTTTTATTTTTCTCGAACAGGTTCTCTTTATAGTCTTCACAAATATTTTACGGTGTGTTGTCTAACTGACAGTTTTTCAGAGCTTTCAAGGAAACTTTACTTGATCCATTTCACTAATTAAAATAGCAAAGTTGAAAGAATTCGGCTAAAAAATAAATCACTTCAATCCCGCATCCCACCACCATTTTTTACTCCATCCAGTCATCCCGCTTGTTTTGGACGCGTCATCCCGATCCCGCCTGGTCGACTAAAATATTTTCAGTATGATTAGATACCTTTCCTCCAAGATTAAGTATGACATGCGAGTTTCTAACTCGCTTTCATAAAAATCTAAATCGATCTGTTGGTTTCCAAGACGGTGGTGACGAGTTAAACTTAGTAATTATTGCACCATGCAAAATTCATAATGGAGGAGAGGTTTGGGCTTCTAGAATCACTAGAAATGAGTATAAAATTGAAGTTTACATGAATAAAGCAGCATTTGAACTTTCATCTGCTTCCTGCCCAGAAAAATCAATAATTCCCGCATCTCGCCGCTGAGATAACCAACTTCCCGCTTCCCGCCGAGCCCTAAACATCCCGCATCCCGCCCTCAAACTTTCTTTCATCCCGCATCCCGCCAGTGAAAAAGGCATTATCCCGCATCCCGCCAAACCTATGTTGCACCCTCCCATAAAAAGGTCGAATTTTAAAACGTGGCGAATGATAATCTTACTCTGGGGCGAACAGAAATCAAACCGGTGAAGAAACTCGGCGAGGAAGAGTTGCAGCTCCATTCAGTCATATCTTATTTAATACCCATAGTAAATTATTGTTATTGGTTGTTTAATTTTCATTTACTTGTCAGATATCAGGACAGTGATCTGGCCAATGGTTAATTAAGAAGAAGAAAAAGCAGAAGAAGAAGAAGAAGCTGTACAGATTTCACAATTCCATGGTTCCGACACTGTCTAAGTGAAATGGAGGGCCTGTAAAAAACAGACCCTTCAAGTCAGTTGCCAATCGAGATGGTTGCGAGCTGTTGCGTTGGAGTGACTGAATTTATTATCTATCCTTTGTATTTAGCACTGCTATTTACGCTGATCGGAGCAATAGCTGAATAATCTTCGGACTGTTCAAAGAACTCTTGGAGGACACTTCAGTTTCAGCATAAACGCCGTAAAAAGTTGCAGGATGTGGAGGTAAGCACCAATGTTTCATTCGTTTCCTTAATGCATGTTAAAATCCCTGGGGGTATCCCTTTGTAAAATGTCAGGGGAGCTCGTCGGAAAAGCAAAATAAATACCCTAAAAATACCTAGGTATGAGATTTTTATACCCTAAAAAATACCAGAATATAATACATTCAAAATGGAATGTGTAAGTA
>JANVCJ010062428.1:0-13146 GCA_026413505.1 Epizoanthus ramosus | reverse complement strand
CGCTCAGAGAACCAATCAAATGCGTCCATTTGCAATAGAACACGGCAAATTTCTACTAAAATACAATACAATACAATACAATACAATAGCACTAATTACTGTAAAAGTATTCTCCCTAGTGGCCCCAATGTGTACTGTAACAACTGATACAACTGCATGTCATGAGGGTCTACCATGAGGCAACAACACAGTACACCTTTCTTCTGATATTCATAATACTTACAAATCTCATTTAACTCGCAGGAGAAAGTTAACACTTCCAAAGCTAGACATAAACTACAAGACAGCTCACTTATCGTTTAAAATTCGGCAGTCCAAGCAAGTTTGGTGCACGGTAGACCACAATGGACACCAGTGTACCACCACTGTACCACTATTGTAAAACCATTGTACCATCATTATACCACCATTATACCACCATTGTACCACCATTATACCACCACTGTACCACCATTGTACCCCATTGTAAAACCATTGTACCACCATTATACCACCATTGTACCTCTATTGTAAAACCATTGTGCCACCATTGTACCATCACTGTACCACCATTGTACCACTGTTGTACCACCATTGTATCATCATTGTAAAACCATTGTACCGCCATTATACCACCACTGTACCATCACTGTACCACCATTATACCACCATTGTAAAACCATTGTACCACCATTGTACCACCATTGTACCACCATTATACCACCATTGTATCACCATTGTACCACCATTGTAAAACCATTGTACCACCATTATACCACCACTGTACCACCGTTGTACCACCACTATACCACCATTGCACCACCATTATACCACGATTGTAAAACCATTGTACCACCACTGTACCACCATTGTATCACCGTTGTACCACCACTATACCACCATTGCACCACCATTATACCATCATTGTAAAACCATTGTACCACCACTGTATCACCGTTGTACCACCATTATACCACCATTGTATCACCATTGTATCACCGTTGTACCACCATTATACCACCATTGTATCACCATTGTATCACCATTGTACCACCATTATACCACCATTGTATCACCATTGTACCACATATTGCACCTAAATGTCGTCTACAAGCAAATCACTACATACTCAACTATATTCAAGCTGCTCACAAAGGGAATTTTGGAAACTATTTATCATCTACTTTTTCCTTCCACTTCGTCCCATTTTGCTGTAGATAAATGAACTTACGAAGAACTTACTCTAAAATTAAGGCCTCTCAGTTTGCTCCCGTCTTTTCCAAATGCCTTCTCCACGTCTGTAGCAAACCCCTGTATATATTTAGTATATAAAGATAAAATAAATGAAATATGATAGTTTAGCACAGCGGCAAGGATATATACTATAATTTAGAAATGCAATTGTCCGTGAATGTATAAGAAACGTATAAGAACCGTATGAAGTTCTACTTTGAGCCAGTGGATAATTACCTATCTTGGTTGAGAAGGAACAGCTGATATATTCTGCATTATATTAGTGTATTTGAGACCACAGACTGTCTTGGTAAGAAAAGTGGTCTATGTATAATGATGGAAATTAAAGTTGAAGATTTGAAATACCATTAGCCGGACCTCAGACGTTAATTTTCCTTTGCAGCGAGAGATTCTTTCCTACATTGAAGGAAAATTAGCATCTGAGATAAGGTTCATATATTGCAAACTCTCGAAAGTAAATACCCCTCATGTACCGACGCCCAGTGTCGTTTATGCCCATGCTTAACCTTGAGAGCGCTTGAGCAACATTATATTATTAATCAACCTATTTTCAAACACAAAAAGCTTCCGTGTATATGTGGCTTCTCGAATATAAGTCCACCCCAAAGGATGAGGCAAAAAAGTCTTTTGACCAAATATAAATCTCAACTGATGTATACGACGGGTTAAAAATTGCCACTGAACACTTATCTAACAATATCGTACACAGATTACCTTAGCAAATATTCGCCTGAAGTTCCCAAATTCAGCACCTTGTGACTGAGTGCTATCACGTGATCTGGCTTGATTGGTACCAAACAGATCCCTGTAAAGCTGCTCAACACATTCTTTGATCTCCTTCATGCTGCTTCTTTGTTTCAAAAGCGGCTTCAGCTCGTTATCAGCCCAGTCCTAAACGTATGTATCAATTATTGAGACATCATAAGATACAAAGGATACGACCTTAAATGGACGTTACTATTCCATGGCAAACTGATGAGATTAATTTGTTCTCTCAAGTGTACCGTATTTACTCGATTAAACGCTACAGCATTTATTAAATTTCTCGCGCTTCGAGTGTGGCATTTATTTGAGGGCGGTGTTTATTTAAAATCCCATTTGTTTCTTACAAACAATTGTATGGAACAGGTCTGGAATACTTAAGCTAGTTTTGTTGATTTGGTTGAGTAAAGTCATATTCTGGGGTTGATCAATTACAGGACTGTTCAAAGAGTGGATAGCGCTACCCAGCGGATAACTCCCCCGAGTGTTAACTATTTAGTCACTGGATAAGGATTTATCCGCTGGATAGTGCTATCCACTCGCTTCATTGTGAGGGTATTGGGTTTTTAGTCAACTTGTCGTGAATGTTGGCCCCTCCTCTGGAGTAAAGAAGGTCAGCTGTGTACCCCCCCAGTAGGGAGAAAACAAGCCATATCGTATCAACAGTTTTTCCAAGAACATAACAAGACAGACTCGCTATGTACATGTCCAGTATAATAAGCTATACCTTAAAAGCCATCTCAGGATGATGGAGCTGCTCCAAAGCTGCAATAAAGTCATCTAGTAATGGTACATCGAGGACAGCTTGGATCCTATGAGTCAAAAATATCACACTATTAATAACAGGGATGCCACTATTTACTGGATGTGAAATTCAAGGACTTTTCCAGGACTTTCCAGGACCTCTTCAAGCAAATCCAGGACCTTCTGGAGAAAAATCAAGCCTCCAGGAGTTGCGGTTTTTGTTTTAGAACGTTGTCACATCAAAAATATTGTAACAAACAGCTTATTTTTAGTATTTTTGGAAGTTAAGAAATAATTGTTTTGCCCATTCCAGAATTTTCAAGAACCACGACCCAAATTCAATGACTTTCCAGGGCCTAGAATTTTTTTTTCCCAATTCCAGGACTTTCCAGGATTTTCAAGGACCGTGGCAACCCTGCAATAATGAGCAGTTCACAGGGAAGCCGGAGATTACAAGTGACTTGTTTGCTTTCTAAAATGTGTTAGAAGGAGTGCTTGTTACAAACTAAAATCAACTCAAGGTCACTGAAGCCAGATCGCGCAGGGTATTTAGTGCAAACATAATGAAATTTAGCATTTGATCAATGGCATTAGTGCAAACATAATGAAATTTAGGGTCAAATAAAGAATGTTGTTGTTGTTGTTGTTGTTGTAAGTATTTGTACATAAATGCTTGCATATCTTGTTGATATCTTCCTCAAATGATGTCCACATCAAAGTCAAGAAAAATCAGTCAAGAAACTCTTACCTCCTAACTGTATCCTTGTTTGTTTTTCCTTCGTCATTATCCGTGAATACGAATCGTTCACTGCTTATCTTTAGTGGGTAACACAATGACTAGGAGAACAATTTGAGAACTATTACGACTTGATTACTTACAACCAATACTGAGTCAGCCTATTGTTAAATAACCAATCAGAGATGACCTCCAGAATCTGGAGGTAAAACAAGCGGTTTGATACGATTTATGTCATGCCTTCTTTTCCTTCTCCGTTTCCCTCTCGTATTTTTTCCCGCTAGTTCCCCCCAAGAAAACCTGATTGCAGGTGAGAACTGTGCATCAATGCTCAATAATCCAGATAATCCTTTATAGAATAGCTGAATACAGATGCGGTGAAATACTTAAAAAACATTATGTCAAAGACATGAATATCAATACTTATATCTTATGAAACATACCTGAGGATAGGTCTCGGCTATCGCTTGAAGGATTCCATGCACAGCAGGCGCTTCAGCTTTGTCTAGTAGTGCTACCATTTGACTGATCCAACCGATGAACATCCAGCACGGTATATCTGAAGACTAAGAGAAAAACACGAAAATTGACTGCTTCAGTGGAAGAGGTAACGGCAACTAAAACAATACGACACAACATGACACTATATGTAAAATAATTCTCCAATCTGGATTCGTGCTATATACGTGAAGACACTATATTATAGGATATGAAGAGCTGGCGCATGTGGGTATGCTGTATGTCAACATCGCACATACTAGCAGGATTAAAACTGCATCTTTTCAGAAAGTCTCGAGAAAGAGATAACTCACGAGATCAATGGCTACAAAGTTCTGCAGTAAGAATGCAAAATGGTTTTCTTACGTATCAATACAATGAAGGGCAAAAACATAACAAACTACAAATTTACCTTTCGTATGAAAGCCTCCATGGTGTCTGGGTAGAGCTCTACTAGCTGTAAAAGTCTGGGAAACCTTTGACGAGCTTCAGAAGAGTTGTAGCACATTGCCTTTAGCAAGTAACGTACGACAATACCTGGGAACAGCTGCAAGGCAACAGTGTAACTTGAGATCTTACCAGCAACTACGTAGGCCTGGTAGTATGCGCTATTCTTGCTCTACTAACGATTATAACTTCAATTTACCCCAAGCAGTGTTTGCCGTTTAAGGTTAGTGATTGCTCTTGCAGCACCATCACTCATCTGGATTCACATCGAGGAGAGTGAAAAAAGGCTCGCCTGATCACTGAAATCACCCACCTCAGCAACATACATATTTTAAATTTCACAATGGTTCACTCACCTAAAATGTCTTAGGTGAGCTTTTCACCACTCACCTGTGATTTTCAAATGACAAGCGCTGCCAAAGCAGTCAAAACAATGGGATTTCCCTTTATATCTAGCTGTAATTTGTGGGGAGTGGGGCATGGCATGGCGTATGAAAGCACCCTTGCCTAGACACAGTCGGCCACACTCAAACACACACAGTGTAGTTAAAAACATAATGACAAGTTTGGTTGAAAATGACTATATATAAATATAGAGATTCTTCTAGACTGAACAAAACTCAAATACCAATGGTTATCGTTCATTTTATTTTAATTCTAAGTAATGGATGGTCTTCGGGGTTTTAAGCAAATATACTCTTTAACTTCTTTGCAACATATTTCTCCGTTTTCTTAAAGAATAAGAAACAAACAAAACAGACATTGAGTTAAATCCGTTATGAACAAGTTATAGAAGGATTGATTATGTTATGTTTGGTAAAGAACAGGGGAACTGTATATCTTGTGATCTAGATCTAAAACATAGTACTGTTATTCAATAATAATCTGTTGCTTGTTTGCTAACCAGGTGGACACTGATAGCTTACCTTTGTGTCAATATCGGGGGCATGAGCTTCGTCTGAAAAACATGAAAACAATGTCAGTGTTATATACTAACACACTACCTACTTATTTTTATCTGTATATTTACTGACATCTTATTACGGAGGTGTATTATACATAGAGTTAGATGTACGGCTTCAATGTAAGAAAGTGTTAACTATAGGGTACAGCGTTAACTAAAGTTTATTATTATTATTATTATTATTATTATTATTATTTACAAACAAAATCACTGAGAGAGAATAATGCATAGAGAAAATAGATAGATACAAGGGCTCTCTTGGTCTTTGCACTACCCTGGGAACCTCTTTGTCGAATGCAGTTAGACACTAAAATTATTGAAATAATAACTTTTCGTGAGATAATTATGTGAATATTATCAGATGAAAATAGATCCTTGGCACAAACAAGTTGTGTTCTTACTGTCTTCTTTTTGTCTGAGGGCATCGTCACAGAACTTCACCATCGCCATCATTGCTTTCACCATACTTCCCCTGTAGACAAAACAATGCTTATAATACAAATACTAACACGCACTCGCAACGCAATCAAGATAATCATCTAATATTAGATATTTCCTCCAATGTATTCATTTGAATTTCTACTTATGTCTACTCTTAAAGATGTGAATCCAGGAAGTAATATCATTTATTTCTCGATTAAGCAATGTCCTCGATCAAGTAGCTCCCTTGAATATAAACCCCCACAAGAATAAAGTTTCAGCTCTCCTTTCTAAGAAACAGCAGGAAGATAGAAGGTGAAAGATGAAAGAATTGGACATCAAGTGAGAAACACCAACCAACCACATCAAATACCTCCGCAAAGCAATCCAGACCGTAGAATAAGAAAGAAAAGATAAATAGTAGAGGACAAAGCACGAGAAATATTGGTTTAGGTTAGGAGACTATCTGCATTATATTGATGGATGTCAACATATTTATTGTCTTTACGAAGTATTGCTGTTAAAAATTCTCTACACATTCTAACAGATAACAGCTGTCACAAAACTTCGTACCTCGATTCCGCTGATGTTTGCGTATCATCTGTCTCACTCTTTACTGCCTTGATGGCTGATTGAAGCGACATGAATGACTTGGTCATCAATTGACTGACAACCTGTTGAGCAGTGTTGAAGGGTGAGTTGTATAGGATGTGGTTGCCATGGTAACATAATCACATCTAAATAGGCCTTATTCAATTTCGCCACCAAACCTCGCATTCAAACTGGAAACCTATGATCTACCAAAGCAGCGAAACTGAAAAGAATACCAGCACGAAAGGTTGTATCAAAAGTTGTATCAAGCATGCAACGAAGTACGCGTGAATGAGGCTTGGTTGTTGAATAGCCCATTTCCGAATTACGCGCCACTTCCCACAAACAATAACTTCAAACCGAGACCAGGTGCCAAAACTACAGCAAATGTATGAAAATTTAGCACCTGGCCTCGCTTTGAAGTTATTGTTTGTGGGAAGTGGCGCGTAATTCGGAAATGGCCTATTGTGGATTGTAAGGCCCTGAATCTGTTGTGTGTCTCATTATTACGGTCGCACCTGTTCTATTGTTCTCAGGTCTGGGCACCACAGGCTGTAATTAAAGACTTTCTTCTAATCGAAAGTGTCCAGAGAAGGGCAATACGCTTTAGGCCAAATAAAAAAAATATCGTTTTTTATTTGGCTTTATTTGTAAGAACAATGAACTTACCTACAAAGAGAGACTGCAGAAGCTTGGTTTATTACCAATCAATTATTGGCTAGAGACTAGAGTATCTAGATTTGGTTTTCTTCTTCAAATGTAGGCTCGATCTAGTTAACATAGATATTGCCCATTTCACAACATTCAGTCAGGGGCGTTCCCGCCGGGGTGTTTCTGGCAACTACCGGCCTAATTACTTCTAACACCAGAGCTTCATGTTTCAGGGACTCTTATTTTAATAGAATAGCTAACTTGTGGAACTCTGTACCAGACACTATGGAAACTGCTGAAATCATTTTATTTTTCTCGTCTTCATAAAGTTTTTGATGCAGACAATATAAGATACAAAATTGTCTGCCCCAAATGCCGCCGAATTTATATCCTCAAGTCGTGTTCTTGTTTAAAAATAGTTATTTTTTCGTTACTTTAATATGTACGGTATTAGGTTCTTAGTTTTGGTGTTTTAAATCTTTTGTGGGTTGGGTTTGGGTTTAATTCTTCCACCTTATTTGGGGGTTGGGTTGGGTGGATAGGTACCGGTAGGCCTAGTAAGGGACACCTTGTCCTTTTGTCTGTCTACGTGCCATTGGCGAATTTGTAAATAAATAAATAAATAATTTCTGAATTTTATTGCCGAATATTGACGAGATTAGGATAAGATGAGATAATACGATATGGTCAAATAATTGTTTCCATAGGCATAATCCATATGATGGCAGCACTCTTGTTTCAACGATGCTGGAGATCCAAGCTTTTTAATATGATTCGAACGCGCGTCAACAGAAGGTAAAAGAATGGCATACTGCTACTTGCAGTGCCGTTGGAAGCGTGATATGAAACTGACAAGGCAGTATCCTAATGGATCCTACAAATGAACGACGGATACATATAAACCGGGCACACGAACGAGGTGCGACTTAAGGGTCACTCTACCGTGCGCGAGGCAACGGGAGGGACATGTGGAAACACGGGGCGATGGTTTTGGAGCTACGCAACCTAACCAGAGCTATTCGCCAACAACACCAGATCAGCCAAACAGTGCAAGGCAAAGTCGGCGATGCGATGATGTTGTCAGTAAATAGCACCCTGACGCTTCCGATCTTAATATATTCACCCTTGCCTATATATGTCTTACCGGCCACGCGTTCCTTTGGTTGTGGGATCCTAAAATTGCACGTTCTGCTTTACCGTTATCAACAAAAAGCTGTAATAACTCGAAGAAATGTATATGGAATATTTATTATCAATGAGTTTTGACGTAAAACATGAAAACTTCAGATGAGTATTCATTCTTTTGTCGATCTAAACTTCATAAAGTTATTGGTGGTACAAGGACGCATGCGCACGGTCGCACAAACAAATGTGCCACATGAAAGGTTATTTTAAAAAAAAAGCTACTCAATACATTAGTATATCAGGGTCTAAGTGTAACAAACATTTATTTAACCGGCCCAAATCGTTCTTTATCGCTTACTTATAATTCAACATGAGGCATTTTGAGCTTTTGATATTGCCGGTCATGGTTTGTTGATCATTGTGACATGGATATGAATAATTTACCACTAGACGGTACAGGTTTACTCTTCGACGTTCGACGTTCACATTAAATCTTGCTCACTGCAAACCACAAATTTTATTTGTAGACAAAAGTGAGTTTATATATGTATTCTCATTAAAAGAAATAAATTTAAAGGTAAATTATTCAGTTGAAAAGTAAACACGCTTTGTGATGAAGGATAATCCTGTAGATGTGAAACTGAGAGATGCTCCATAAAGGGAGAACTCAGAAAAAACAACTCTGAGTTGAACCCATGAGCTTCTGACTGTAGGTCAGATGTTCTGATCACCCGTCAGTGACTCGGATTTTTTTTTTCAGTTGCATCTCTGGCATCTCTCAGTTTTACGTTTTGTAATTGTTTCCGTCACCAGATGAAAATTTATTTACGATACCGTGTATGGCTATCAGATTTATCGAAAATCCTATGCAGGATTGCAATCTAGCCAGTTCTTGTTCTACTACTGACACTATCTCGTTGGGGTCAAGGCGCTGTTAAGCTGTGCAATTTTCTCAGCAACTTGTCTCGAAAAAGTTGCCGAAGAATTCCACAACAAATGACGTCACCATGCGGACATTTTGCTTCACCAAGGCCTCACTCACCTGCTCAAACTTCATCGGTACATATGTGAGATAACTTGAGTTATAAGCCGAGATTTCACGTTATAAGTCTAGATTAGGGTGGCCGGGGGAGGGCTCGCTTCTTTTCTTTCCATAAACTCCCCTCATATTATAAGCCCCCCCCCCTCCCCTCCCCAACAAAACCTAATTTTCATTTCTCGCCCCTAAAAGGAGATTATTCTACCTCACCAGGGCATTCAATCGCTACTCAGCTTACTGGATTTTTGTTGCAAATCATTGAAATTCGACGATTGTATCCATGCAACCAAACCAACTTATCAATCTATTTAAAGCAGAAACTACATTTTAAATGACACTTAAGTGTAGCAGGAATACCATGGAAACCATGATAGAACTACAACTCCGAGCTTGTGTGTGTCAATGGCTTAGTCGTAATCGTAGCAAATATCCCTCGCATGCACTTCATTCAGGAGTCGGTGTGGATAGGTTCTGGCGCATGTGCTTGACCCGGCCTTATCTCTCGTTTGTTTAAATTTCATTTCTCAACAGAAGACCTTGACAAAACTCCGCCAGCCTTTGCTTTCACTTGGATTCATAACTATTCATGCAATAAATCGATATTTGGTCACGAAATGCTGATAGGAATAGACGCGTACGCGTGGCAAAGACGATCACAGTTTTGATGATAAAAAGATGACAAAAAGAACCTAACATGCCCGGGGGGGTACTCCTCAAAATTTTTGGTGGGGGTGTGCGGCCCGCTTCATGAAACCCTTACCCGTTTTCAGACCAAAATATGCAAATTTCCCTACCCAATTTCAGACCTGGCCCTAGAATGTTGTCGGCCCCATTTCATACCAGTGTGATTTTAACAATCTTAGCTACCACGAATATGTTCTGTTTCCGTAAATATTTATGAAGGACCCCAACATATCTGATCACACGGCACATCTCCACAGTTTCTTCCAAAAACCATACCCAATTTCAGACTAAATGTTCAAAATGTATACCCAATTTCAGACCAAAACGGCTTGAAATCCATACCCTTTGGGGCCGCACATACTTATACCGCTCATGTGAGGGAGTACCCCCCCCCCCCCACCGGGCCTCTAGTGGTCACTTGACCAGACTCCAGAGGTCACCTTTGTCGTTTGCCGTCCACGTTTGAACCTCGGGGAATGGAGTTTCCCTCAGCGCTTTTCGGATTTCTTTTCGAATATTCTTACGTACAATTTGGTAAATTTATGCGAAATAAGTTATTTTCGTTTTAGCCGATGCGTTTAGGACGCTAGAGAACCAAGCTTTCACTTTCAGCCACATTTTTTGTTTGAAATGAAGGACTTCCCCGGGGACTTCCAAGCTGTCTGTAATTCAAGATGGCGGCATTTTTTTTTATCTGAAAGCCGACGTCGATCTAAATCGCTGAAAAACCTGAAGCTTCTAACGTCTAACCGCAAACTGCTACCGCGGTTTGAGGTCTGCGTTTAACACACTAAAAGTGGATCTAAAACTCTCTATTATTATGATACAGAAACGTTGTACAAGCGCTCGGGCAGTTGAATGCGAGACTACATGTCAACTATCCGCTAACAATGAGTGTATGTATTTACTTTGCCTAGAGAGGGCTCAAAACATTTATGAATGTAGAGAGTAAATGATAAAACTAACAAACTGGAAAAACTTGCTTAAACGGTGTAAATTGATTTAAACTAAAATGATCCTAAAATATGTAACTCCAACTTTCACGCTCAGTGGCGATCATCACACTGATCGTTGGCTCTGTAAAAAAAAATACTTATGTAGGTCATTGCGCGTTTTATTATTCACTAAACCATACATTACCAGGATTTAAAAGTAGAATAAAAGTGAATAAAGTAGAATAAAGTGGCAGAGCAGCCGTAATGGTGAGTACACAAAAACCTGAGTTGTATTTTAGCAGGGTTTCAGTTATTTTTCCATCGTTTTAGTTACGGTCCCAGAAGCGAGTTTTGATTTTTGCAATTCCTGCGATTATCTGAATCAAACATTTTGATCAGCTGTCTACTTGAGTGTAAGCCCGGTTTGAAGTTTAATTGCCGATAACTTAGGCGTTTTAGAACTATTTCGCAAACGGATGTCCATTTTATTACTTACACATAATGCATTTTCAGCACCGAAAAAATTAAGAAAATCTATTTTAAAACACACGGCGACGAGACCGCTTTACGGAGACAACCTCGTAAATGAGCGGTTTCTTTTTCAAAGCATGGAGTAGCCTATATTTGAAACTCAAAACACAGCAAAGTCATGTATCACTTGTTTCATGTATATTGAACATTTTCTGGGGAAGGATGTACGCCCCCAAACCACCTAGATGCTTGCACGCGAAAATTTGGAATCCGATCAGATTTTTCCTCGATCCGCGCGCTGTTTCGGTGTATATAGGCTAGTAAATGTTACCCCGGCCAGCACAATATTGTACGATATAAACAGAGATATTGGACTGTTTATTTGAAACCAATTTCTAGAATGCAAACATACGTGATCTAGCTGAATATTAAATATCCATTGCTGCAGTAAATTTTCCCCGCAGACAGACATCGTACGTGAAAGGATTCGAAAAATGTTAAACACACATAAACAAGATATATGTGGGACTGATCATTGGATCTCGTGGAGTGGTGGTGGAGGAATATTTATATATGGTTTAATTGAATTATCTTTCGTACAAAGTTAGGCTGCATTTTGTTTTGCTTTTTCCTCTCTTTCTCTCTTTTTTCTCTAGAATTTTATTTCTTGCAAATTGTATATTTTTCCGTCTTCTCAGTTTCTGCAACTTTTATATTACAATTTATTCAACCCTCCCCCCTCCCCACGAAATAAAATGGTCATTCGCTTAAAAAGACACTGTTACTATATTTGTAACAGACATGTATCTATTTCAGAAAAAAATTGACAGTGCATACAAGAGTGAATACCATATCCGAAAGGAACTATGGGTTGTACAAAATCTAGAGTAAATACACAATTTTATCGTGGAAATGATAAAATTTGAGTGACACGAGAAGTGAGTGCTTGAATCATCCAAAGTTTAACTCTCTCTTGCCGCAGCATATCTTTATTCAAAAATTTCGCAACCCACAGTTCCTTTCGGTCGTGGTGTCGACTGTTGCACATTGTCAACCTTTCTTGAAACAGCTGTATACACCGCAAAGAGTAACGCTTATAGCAAGGCGCATATATGCAAGGATGTGCTTGATTTAAACTGTGGGAACATCGGGGAACACGCTACTCTTACCAGCGTAAGATTGGATTCTGTTTAGTACATTCCAATTGACATTCTAAAGCCACCGATCCAGACGGATTTGAAGGGATTTTCACTACATGAAAATGGTGAGTTCAAATATCAACGAATATTTCTCGCTACAATCGCGCCTTCTGCTTATTGGACTTCAGTTGTTGAAATGTTGTTATTTCCTGATCTCTTAGCACGTTTAGAGCTTTGATTTGTGTTTCAGGTAGTCACGTAAACTAAAGCATAGCCATGAGAGATCAGTATATAGTTTTGTATAATTATTAGGAAATATCATTATGTTATAGATCACAAACTTATAATTAAATAAATCTATTAAGTAGTTAGAATGCGCTATTTGTACACGAACCTCAAATTTTCGACTTACAAATGCGTAGGAAATGAAGATTAGAAACTTGAAGCTACCTGACATTTAGGAGTAACTATAACGATTATGATGTGTTTTGGAGGGGAAAAGTTTGTAGACTTCAAGTACTCCGAATTTTCCCTCCGTTACCCGTCGAGAGTTGCCGGAATGTAAGAGCTGTACACTCTCGCCTGTCCTCGCGTCTTTTTCACCAACTCTCGACGAAATACGGAGGGAAAAGAAGACTATTGGCAGTCAAGAACGTTTGATACAAGGTAGTCTTTAAATTCAGGGCCGTAGCGAGGAGAGGGGCAGG
>JANVCJ010062317.1:0-13155 GCA_026413505.1 Epizoanthus ramosus | reverse complement strand
GCTCTACCAACTGAGCTATGAAGCCGCATATGTTGGGAGCAGGTCAAATTAATGGGCTCATCTGTGCCACTGAGTAGGTGTAATGTTACGAAGCGGGTTTGTACTGCGGCATACAATAGCCGATGTACATCATCCATGTCCTAATAATCTCTAGAGCCAATTAACCTTATATGTTTCAATTTAATATTTTCAAATAGGATGAAGGCATTACTTGAGTAGACTAAAAAAAAACTCCTGAACAATAAATTATCTTAAATGGCCAAGGCCACAGTATTTTACTTATGAAATAGAAAACATTTCTGTGTTTTCCATCAAGTTGTGATAACACGAGTGCAAGTTTAGGAGAACAAGAAATAGTTGTGGTGGTACGAGCCGAATGTAAATGTTTTTTCAACAGCTATTTCGCGTTCTCACAAAATTGTACGAGTGTTACCATAGCTAAATGGAAAACAAGGGGAATGTTTTCTATTTCTTTATAAAAATATAGGCAGGCATGTATTCCAACGATTTATGGTCAACGGCCTTCAACCAATCTGCGTGCGCGTTATATTTAGTTGATTTTACAAATAATTATGGAACGTATCCTGATTTCTGAACGCTGTGTATTAAAATCAAATTTGTAGATTCATTGCCCACTTATATCTGCACGAGCCTGCTCTTTCCGTAGATTCATTGCCCACTTATATCTGCACGAGCCTGCTCTTTCCGCTCAAAGCCCCTTGTCTTGTTTTGCTTTCTAGACTACTTGCATCACAATTAGTTGCGTGCATGGTGATAAGTGGCTACAGTTCACAAACGTGAGGTGCTACTAAACTTATCATTCTAGATTGATGCCGTTAAACGTTTACACAAAATTATGTATCGTCAACTTGGTTTTTTGTTCAAACGTCGCATTTTCTGCTAAAACATGTTTTACAGTTAAACTTCTTTCATTTGTTTAAGTATTTTACATACTATTACTACTGTACAGGGTCCAGTTGTTCAAAGAGTGAATAGCGCTATCCAGCGGATAAATCCTTATCCAACGGATAAAATAACCTATCTGCTGGATAAGGATTTATCCACTGGATTTTGAACAACCCGGCCAGGTATTTATTCGAACTGTAATCTTCTCAGTAAGTTCGGATCATAGTTTGCCAAGTTTGCTTGCTCTGACCATGCTCCGTACTTTGCACCGTCCATCTCCGTAGCCACCTGACAAACCAAAGATAGAGAGCGTTAGATTTATTTGGATTTATTTAGATAATATATAAAACATCTGATATATCTAGTTGGGTATCTAGAGTGTTGTCTCTTGCACAATTAACACCCAAACAAGCGCCATATCATATTTCTCTCCCTTCGTGCTATAATTTCTCACTCACTCACTGGAAAAAACCTTAAAATATGTTCAAAACACCCATCTGAAATGTTTCTGCACCTTGCCCTACTAGAACTAAGGCCAAATCTTGTAGTTTAGAGTAATCCAAACGAAGTGCACATCGTACGTGTCTCTAGGTTTGTAATGGTGACTAAGGAGTAAGGGTATTTAATCTGAGCCAGTATACTAGACGGCCTATGAGCCATTTTACATCACTAATTGAAATGCATGTTAGGGTGCGAAAATGGATGAGACCCCTTTCCTGTTAGCGGGTTAGAATACTTGAACTTCGACTATTAAGACTAAAGGTTATATATAAAAAATAGCCCAATTGCCGTGCAATCAGTTAACGATGTCGTTAACAGTTACACAACGACTAAATGTCTGCTCCAGATCGCATTTTCTCAGATTATCGGAACTCGAACGGCCCAGAGCTCACTCTTTTTAGGCATTATATTGGGACAGCACATGCTTTTTCATGTATAAACGTCAAGTGTTTATATCTATCATTAATTGGTTGAATATACAAAGAGAAGAAACCCTTTACCAGAGCTTTATCGATAACAACTTCTCGAAGATCCAAGTTAAAGCAGCTCCTTTCGACGTGTACGCGGTATTTTCGACAAACAAATATATCTACATATACTCTTTTTCATCATCATCAGATATCGCAATATCACACCAACCATAAAACATCTAAAACGCAATATAAAACTATAAAACTCTATCTACATATTGTAAAATGACATTAAAAATGGGAGGACCGTTATTTTATGAGTCAATGAGTCAATGAGTCACGAGTCAATAATAATTCATGAGCCTCTCTTATCCATTTACCTCGTTCCCTTCATGAAGCCTATGGTTCCGACCGCCTATGGCAGATTGGCACTCAGGACACTTGGACTCCTGATTAGCTCCACCACACTCTCCAATGGCATAGGTATGACCATTCGGGCACTTATACCAGTGACCACTGGAAAATCCCATCGCCTTCACAATCATAACCCGTTCCTCCTTTGTAAGCATACCCAGTCCAGATTCTCTGCGTATTCGACTGATTTCCTCTTCTATCGCTTCTGTTTCTGAACTTGAGATCTTGTTCCCTTGCATGAGTTGATTTTCAATCCGGCACAAAAGCATTTGGTTTCCTGTGCTTATCTGTGCTGATTTCTCAAGCGAGTCACACTGCACAGCACGGAGACGAAGGAGGAGGCCTGCTCTTAAGATTTCGTCTCTAATATCTACAAGCGCTTGCTCAGATATCTGAAACTGCATCAAGGAAGGCTCTAATCTTCTCAGTTCTACTTCAATCTCACTGGCGGCGTCTTCACGTTTCTTACTTGGTGCTTCCTTGGACTCTGAGCCGGTCGTGGCTATTGCCGAGACTATCGGGGCTTTACGTTCTTCAATCTTTAGCAACTCCTTCTTAACGCTGCTTCGGACTCTGTAGATCTGTTCCATAAGTCGCAGTTGGTTTTCTATCGTAGTTAGCTCATCTATTGTTCGCCTCTGGCGCAACCAGTGTTTCATAGGAGACAGATCACAACCTGGGAACTTCGACAACAATGCTCTTTCTTTGTGCTTAATCTCCCTGACTTTTTCAAGCAATTTCTCCTCTTCGTAAAGCATTCTCTGCTTGACTACATCGATATCGTGGAGTACTTGTTTTATAACATCGGCATAGCGGTAACTTCGTCTAATTGGAGTATTGCACTTTGGACAACCCTTAAGCTTTATATTGTAGCTCATCTGTTCTGAGCCTTCCTCTTGCTCTGTGTCTTCTGCATCAGTCTTAAGGTCCATGTAGGTATCCATTGCGCTTACTTCGATCACGTGGCCGCAGTCAATGAGTTCAACGAACATAGCACCAGGCTCGTCCTCAGTCCCAAAGAATGTTTCAGTGACCTCTTCCTTATCACACACTCGGCAGAGCCTGGGACATTTCTCTCCACAAAGGCCAATGCAGCGATGATGGCACTTCCTAAGACGCTTAGGACAAGATTTATCACAGCGGTCATGTTTGCACAGTTCTCCGCACAACCTGTGTAAAATATAATGAAATCCCCTAAGAATACTTTAATAAACAAATAAGTAAATGAACTAAATAAATGACGGTGCATATATAACGCATGCTATACATAACGTATCGATGCGATTTAGAATTTATTATACTATTTATTAACACTATCATCTCCGTTTCTTCCAATCACATCATCATCATCATCTTCATCATCATCATCTTCATCATCATCATCATCTTCATTATCATTATCGTCATCGTCATCGTCATCGTTATCCGCGTTATCGTTATCATTATCATTATCATCATCATCATCATCATCATCATGGTGCGCCGCTCGCTTGTAAAACGATTGAAACTTAGTCTTCACAACATGCATTCTTGTACAGTTTGAAGTTTAAAGTCTCCTTTCTGGTCGAAGCTGAAAGGAGCATGATCCACGTACCCCTTTAATGGTGCTATACATGTTATAGCCCACCTTTACTTCTTCTGCGCCTCGTTTAATTATTGACCGTTTAAGAAATGAAGAGGAAAACAAACATTACCAGACAAGCACAAGCCTCTGACTTGCGGATTAACAAGGAAATCAATCAATAGATTGCGTAATGCAGGTGTAGGGAGTTAACGATGAAATGACACAATAGACTGCATAATGCAGGTGTAGGGGGTTAACAAGGAAATCAAACAATAGACTGCATAATGCAGGTGTAGGGGTTAACAAGGAAATCACACAATAGACTGCATAATGCAGGTGTAGGGGGTTAACAAGGAAATCACACAATAGACTGCATAATGCAGGTGTAGGGGGTTAACAAGGAAATCAAGCAATAGACTGCATAATGCAGGTGTAGGGGTTAACAAGGAAATCACACAATAGATTGCATAATGCAGGTGTAGGGGTTAACAAGGAAATCACACAATAGACTGCATAATGCAGGTGTAGGGGTTGCCACATATGTTCTACAGTGAACAGTTACTTTAAAGAAGTTCAACGCACCTGTCACATTTGTAATGATCACAACTCCAACTGCACGGTTCCTTGCAAGGTGTGCAGATCTCATAACACTGCAGCGGACACTTGCTGTGGAAGCATCTATTTAAAATAGCAACTGATTAAGAATAATCTCCTAACCTCTAACCATATATGCGTGTCTTGATGATATCGTTGCTCTTTGATACCTCACTTCAAGTACAAGAAGAAATAAAACTAGAAAACGTTTAACGATGTTTTACTTTCAGGGTGGGGGTGGGGCAAAAAGACTCCAAAACAGCTTCACTTTTCATGACTTCTACGCTGTTTAAGTAATCTTCTGACTTTCGGATCATCTATAGAGGTTTGCTGTACTATATATAATGAAACTTGTTACTGCGTATACTCAAGAATTTCGTTGAACAGTTTGGGGGAGTCATGTTGGAGGAGTGATGACGTTATTTCTGCTCCATGTTACGTAAAGCAGGTCAATACGTTCTTGTAAAGACATTTTGAGGACCAACTTACATTCTCAATATACCACTTTATTCATTTTCACTTGTTCCAGTTCAATGAGGAGGTAAATTGATGCCGCTCAGCTACATCTTGTCTTATTAATTCAGAAAGTCTTCAAACTTTGCCCCCTCAATGGATTGGAACGACAACAAATTCGCATTAGTAAAATAGTCCATTTCATTTTGTTAGCAATTGTGGAACTAATAGACCAGTTTCTGCCCCTATCGCCCGTCAACCCTGGGACTAGTTGTCTTCCATTTTGATTCCTGATACCATAATATGAGCACTACTAATGGCCAAACAGCACATTCTTTATCTGTCTTCTCAAAAGTGCCATTATTACCTCAGCTGTCTCTTGTACTAATACTACTATTGCTTCTATGAAATATAGGATCACCATACAATAAGTCTATTCATGTACCTGTTCTCACATTTCTTGCTGCAGGGAGGACAATTCTTAGTGCAAGGAAAATCGCACTGGTGCTGGCACACAAGATCTCTCTGACATGGCTCTTGACATGTTACGTGCATCCTTCCTTGACGGCAATCGGTACAGTTACCGGGACAGGGATGGAGACACTCAAGCAGGACATCACAGGGAGCATCGCACCTACACAGCAGTTAGTTAGTAAAGAACAACAAAACAAGGTTTCAACTCTTAAGCGAACATCAAATTTAAAGACTTGGCTTTCAAAGGCATTTTCTTTATACTTCAAGGAACCATAGGATATCATGAAGCAAGAGCTGTTCTTTGCGTCGCCCATCAAACGAATGAGTTTTAGTAACAGAGCGTTCACACGTGTTGAACTCCCTTCCGTTGAAATTATATTCCCTTGGCCATCAGACTAGAGCCAACTGTGGAATTTTTTGAAACAACTTCTGAAAACTGTTAGTTTTTACTTTTAAATTTAATGTAAAGATAGTCTTTTAAATGCTAAATAAACTTTTTATCTGAACTGCTGTTTATCAGCTGAGCAATTTTACTCAGTCCATTTTGATGGCAAGCTCAGCAGGTCCTTTTGAACCTCGTCCCCTTCGACTTTGTAGGCTTCCTCTTATGTTAAAACTTTTGTTCTCTTTTGTTAAAACATTTCTTTAACTCAATAAAGACTGATTTTTTTTCTCTCGCTGCACTTTTCAGACAGATTTCCTAATGCCAGATATGGTGCACGGGCGTGCGTATGTTGAGTTATGATCAGTGGGCCGGGTTGCTCGAAAGTCGGTTAACGTTAACCAATGGTTAACATTTTAACACACGATTGGGTTTACTTCCTTATTGACTGTTTTGGGCGTTCGATTTGACTTTACGTAATTGTGTTTCTGAGGGATATTTAAATAATACTTTATAGGCACCGGATTACGTATTCCTAGATGAAGAAATCAAATTTAAAATTTGGCTTAACCATTGGTTAACTTTAAACGACTTTCGAGTAACCGGGCCCAGGGCGCTTGAACGAATGGGCGGTTTCGCCGTTTCCTTGTATATACAAATAAGATTTCAATGTATATGGAGACAAATGTATTTACCTGAAATGGTCATTCTGCCTGCAGCAGACAGTCTGGATCTCATGTCCACAGGACAACGTTATTTCGTGAGGCTCTTGACATTCTAGCTGACTACAGTCCACGTAACACTTTGCGGGGCACGGGTGTCCACATACAAGTGGCTTGGGACAGTTTTTCTGACATTTGAAGTCTCCGGGGGATATTCCACAGAGAACAGTTTGCGTATGACCACAGACAGGGATCACCTTTTGCATCTGCAAGAAAACAAATTTTGAATCAGTTCAAAAGCCAGATAGTAATTATGTTCTGAAACAATTTGAATATATTCAAAAAATATAACACAAAACACAGGACTCTTTTTTGTTTCTTTCGCATATAATTATTAAGTCGTTTCTGGCTAGTCCCCCTCCCCTCCCCTCTAAATAGAAATGGATACTCACAAATGGGGGTTGGGTGACAGCATGGTACCATGCTCTGACAAGTGAGACTGACGCGTATTTTTGGCCTGCTCTATAAACAACAGATAATTAAGGAACATAAAGACAATGTTCTAATTATAAATGAGATAAACAAACTAAGATTTTAAAATAGTTTCGCTGGTTGTATATAGGACTGCAATGTCATTACGCAATTGCCTCTTCTTCTCTTTTATATATTGTAAAGCGCTGCTGGATTTGTAGTAGAAGCAGGGCTATACAAATGTTGGGAATTATTTTTATTATTACTACCTTCACTGGGCATGGCCCACATGGGTTGCCATAGTGACAAGTTCTTCCACACCTTGTCGAGTGATGTTCACAGAGAAGTTTCAGGCATTTCTTTCTGCATCTGTAGTCCTCGTGCTGCTGGTCAATAGGGTGACAGGCCATTTCGCACACGTGACCACAATCAAGTCGATAGTCGCATGGCAACATGCATCCCCCCTCGGGAGCCTTCTTAAAGTCGTCAGCAGTTACTGCCATGACTGCCGTCTCTGGGTGATTCTCACACACAAGTTCCAGCGCGCCGTTTATGGTGTGTTGCTTCTCCATGTCCCGTATTATAGCAGACCAAAGTTTACTACTTGTAACGAGTGGCTTGAAATTTCCGATGCAGTAGAATCCCATGCGTGCTCGAGAAAGGGCGACGCACACGCGATTGTCCACTTTAAGGAAACCAACCTAAGGATAAAATACCAATACCTGTGGCACTGTTTATTTGCAACAAAAACTATTAGAAAAGGGACCAACTTGCAAATTTGTTTACTTAATATCGTTTCTGAAATGTTACCACGATGTCTAATAAAATACATATCCCGTAAACTATTGTTAGTTTGACCACGAAAAAGACGTCAATATTTTATATAGAAATGAACTTTAAATTCGATTGTTGTCAGAATGTATTAAATGGTGTTTGGACATGAAATGCCTGTGTTGTTTTCCCATAAAATGTAAAGTTATAATACTCTTAGGTATGCAACTAGTTTTTGAAGGTGAGGAGAAGCCAGGAAAAGCCGAAACATTTTTATATGAGTGCACAAAAGCATAGGGTGCACCAATTCGTAAGACGTAACGCAGATATATCCTATTTATATTGTATGCCTCAAGTCCTCACTCATACGTTTTTAATACTTGCTTACCTTTCCTTCCTTGTTGCTTCGAACAAGAGACAGCAGAATGATGTCATTTTCTTCTCCCTGGAAGTTGTCGACAGCTGTTACTCGGATGCCTTCGAATGTGTTCCTGGGCATCATTTTCCGTAGCTCAATCAGCTGTCCCGTGTACATGGTGAGAACAGTGATCTGGTGAGGCAGATATCCCTGGAGGAGCAGATACCGGCAAAGCTCTCGGATGTACTCGGCTTCGTGCTGTGAATTATAAGTTTCTCTGTTATGCTTGAACAAAACTAACAAATATATAAAGGGATAAGTTAAAAATTTATACAGCACTTGGAATTAAAACTTGGAAAGACAAAAGATCAGTGGCAACACTTGGATCGCGAGGAGTGAATCATTTTGGACTGATGGTTTTCAAGGCGACACTACGAATAAAGATTTGAGAGCTTTGATGTATACTGTAAAGTCTTCAAACAGTTCAATCTGGCAAAATAGAACATATATATCAATATGATAAATTACTGCTAATTCTTGGGGTTAATTTATTAGGTTCAGATAAGTTTAACATGAACAATTCACAACAATGCTCATCTCGATATGTTATTGGACTAATTAGTAAATTTGTATAAAGCTAGGGACAAATTGAGAGTTTATTTCCGTTTTCAAAAGCAGCTCTTTTCCATAGAAGTAGAACTGATGGTTATGGGCTGATAACTACCAGCTGTGGAAGCTATCAAGAAGATAGAAATTCACAAAGCAGAGGCTCATATCTATTACGCCAAGACATTAAAGAATACTATCACCTTACCTTGTTGGAGTGGCTGCGTAGTTCTTTATTTTCCGTCTCTGGAAATGCATGATCAATAAAAAAGACGTTGTGTCTGAGCCCGCGGATGCTGTCGTGATTGCACACGCTAGGGTGATCCTGGAGGTCAGTGTAAATGTGAGCCATGAGCGAGGAAATTTGGGGTCGCATGCGATGCTGAGTTGTCAGCAGGTTACAGTGCATCCCATTGGTCACCATGCGCTCAAATAAGGATATATCCAGGTGGTAGCTGTAGATGCAAATGAGTGGCAGATATTAACATAAATTTTACCTGGAGAAAAGGTCACTCAGGGACGATACAGCTATTTAAAAAAAAATCTGGTAGACCAGTTTCCAAAATCTGCAAATTAAATGATGGCGTTAATCAACTAACGTTGATGTGCTATGGTTTTTTTTTTCAGAAAAAGACTCGAAAGACTCAAGCCTAACCCACCCTCAAAGGGAACAAAGTACTGCATCAACTTTTACTTGATTAACTATTATATTTCAAAAAGGTTCTCGTAGTGTATGATTGCTTTCCCAGAAGTAAAAAGCATGTGCGTTGTACAATAGATCAATAGATAGTAGATAGAGATAGATAACCTTTATTTCAAACCAGGGAAACTCCGTCAGCTGTGGCAACAACTGCTATCAATGGGTGCCCTGCTAAAATGTTACAAAAGTTGTATAAAACGGTTGAAAGTACATGCTATTTATATAAAAAAGCTAAAACTTGAGTAGATATACAAACTGGAAAGCTTAAGATCAGTTTGGATAAATAAACAGTTACTATTTATTTTCCCAAATTGTAGTTTTTCCTTTCATTCTTGGACTGCACTATTGACACTCAAAAATATTTCTTGAAGTAGCTACATACGATATTCTAATGAGCTAGTCATCAGAAGCGTTCTGAAAGTGAAAGCAGTTATATCTTATGTATGGTCCCTCAGCAAAGGTTCTCTAAAGTGTTTGAAAAAGTAGCAAATATGTGTTAATAAGTGTCTCTATTTCTGTGTTTGTTTTTGTATTGTATCTTGGAATGTGCATAGGTAAAGTTTGTTGCCGAGTTGTTCGAGTGCCTGCGTATAAATAGAGAAAAGATAGTAATAGTTATGTAACAAAATGTTCACCGTTTTGCAAGTTTGTACACCGTAGGATTTGGTTTCAGTTGTTTATGGTCTCCAATCAGAATAAGATGTTGGGTGCCTTGCGTTATGGCCGTAATTATGTGAGCCTCCAATACTTCAGCTGCCTCTTCAACAACGACTATCTTGGGCTGGATTTGCTGCAGGACTGTACGATACTTAGCCGCTCCGGTGGTCGTCATACCTGTATAGATATCAGTTCCCAAGTAATATGGACTGAAAGTACTCATTAATCAAGAAGGATATAGCCGACTAGAATAGTTGATTACTCAAGGCAACATTTTCAAATCACGTGACAATAGCCAAGATACCCTCCCTAAACCTTTAAATTGCCTTTCTGCTATTGTGCAACCTTAATTTACCATTTTGAGTTAAACAATGTTTCTATAACGTCTTCAATAGACTTGGTGAAACGCAGCGCAAAGATGGCGGCAAAGATGGCGATATCCCAAGTGTTAAGAGCTGTAGTAACAATGGAAATCAACATCAGTGCATCACTTATTTTACATTTTATTTTAGACTTTACATGCCAAGGCTGAACCATCAAATACCTTCTACGTTTGTGTGTTCAAGCAATGATAATTGGTCACTCGTTTGTAACAGAGAATGTTTCAAGAATGAGGTGTTCGATGCCTTAGATTCTAGTTGGAGAAAACGAAAAAGAAAAAAGAACGTACTAGAAAAAAAATGTAACAGCGGCTTGCTTGTAGCAGAGAGTTGCTAAGTACATTATACTAATGCTGATATTAGGAGATTTAGATATAAGATTTCTGTTTTAATACCACGACGCACTATGCACATATTATAAACTATAATTTGTCAATAACTTACCGATAACTTTAGCCGCGCGGAGAGCTTTCAGATGGTCATTCTCTTGCACTTCAGTCAGCCTTTGGCATATTGTCTCATACTCCTTGCTCTTTTCATTTATATTCCTATGGCATCGTTTCTGATAACTTCGTAGCCAGAAAAGGTAAAGCTTCCACCGATCCTCCACTTTTTGGATTCTCCAAATCTTCTTCATTTTCTCACTAAGGAAATAAAAGGTAATCAATTCTAAGCAATCAAATGTTCTGGTAGAAGAACTTAGACTTTATCTGTTTTGATTTCATTTATTGGGAAGGTTGACAAATATTTGCATGGAGAGAAGACAGATAAACATCTTGTAAAATGGAAGCAAACTGCGGATCTTCCAAATCTTCTTTACTGTATTACTAATAAAGTAAATGTATATTACTTAGAAACAACAAAATTGTTGCATTCCATTAAAACAAATCCAAGACAAAATCAACGCCGAAAGTAGTAGTCACAGATGCGGTAACATTTGAAAACAAAATGTTCTTGGAAGTAGTACTTCCTGAACTTTGAGGTACTGCTATGGAAACCAAAAGATTTATAATTACCTTTCTTAAATGGCTCCTCAACCATAAATGAAATGGGAAATAATAACCAAATCAAATGCATTGTTTGCTTCGTGGTAACTACGGAATATCCAAATACCTTCTCGCTTCCCTATCCGTCATAGCACATAGTCCTTCTCCTCGCAGCATCCTGGCTTGAGTTCTATCTAGGCGAGTCCTTAGCGGCTTGTTCCTGTGTCTGGTTTCCTTGTGACGTTGGCTATGGCCTTCTACGTCATCCAGTGGTAAGTACTCTTCCATTCCTTGGTAACGTTTCCTCTCTACTACCTCTGCATCTTCATCCACTGCGATATTTTCATCGAATTCAGAATAGTCAGCTTTGTCTTCAATGTTGTCAGCTTCGTTGTATTCTTCTTCCACTAATTGAAGTTAAATAATAATAATAAAATAATAATAAATATAATAATAATAATAATTTTAATAATAAGCTTTATTTTGCCACGGAGACTAAATCGATTAATACTGTTTCTCCTTAGAGGCCCGGAAAATATAATACATATATGTACTAACACAAAATCGCACATATTACATAAAACCAGGAAATATATGTACAAAGATTAGCTGATATTTCATATGAACTAAGCAAAATAAATATATTTTAATAAGCAAAGGGTTATAAATGTAGTGAAATATACAGTTCTAAGTCTAGTAATTAATGTGATTTCATTTTAAAATATCTAGAGATTCAGTTTTGCGTAATTGGCGAGGACAGAGTTCCAAATTGAATTGCAGAATATTAGAAAGATCGTTTCTAAAAGTCGATGTGTTTTCTGTTTGAGGTGCACAAAGTCCTCCACCAAAGTCCTCCACTATTTTGGGCAATAACAGTAATATTAACATTTATTTAATAAAAAGATGTTAGAAAAGAAACATCTTAGACATTCACTGTACGAAAACTAATCACAAATCTAATTACAATAAAAAATCCTTATATGCTATAAAAAATTAGAATAAATGAAAAATAACGTAATGGTTCGATGATATATGGAAAAGAGAAAATACGCATGTCATTGCAGTTCCACCCACCCATTGTATATTTAAAGTCCTGATGGTTTTTACCGTGTTCTGAGCAACAAAGTTACAAGTGTTTGCATTATATAAGTATGCAAGGGTTAAAATCCACATAAACGACCGGCGATATCTCATTTTCTGACATCACATGAAAAACACCATGACATTTACAAGTAACAACTTAGAGACGACACATTGGCAACTTTGGAAAATCGAACAATTTCCAATGAACGGTATCTGAAGCAAAAAAGTAAAAATACATAAGGAAGGGCTTGTCAAAAATAAGTAAATTATTTCGACTTATGAAAGGTAAGGTCATCTTTTTAGGCTGTAATAACGATGAAAACCAATTTATTAGCAAACGCATACTACACTTACTACAACAAAAACAACACTTACTACACACTACAACAAAAACAAAGTGTCAGACCAAACTGTTGAACCGAAAATTCAGAGGTTCTATAACCCCAATACAATACAATGCAATGCAATGCAATGCAATGCGATACGATACGATACGGTACAATACGATACGATACGATACGATACGATGCGATGCGATGCGATGCAATGCAATGCAATGCAATACGATACGGTATAATACAATACATACTAGTTATGCAACTCTTTCGAGTGGGATACTTTGGAATATGCCACGCGTTACTTGTATTGTCCGTATACACACGAGCCTTAGGCGAGTGTGTATACGAAGAAAATACAATAATAATAATAATACCACGAGTGACAAATTACTCCCTAATTTCACCTGGTAATTTCACCGTTAATTTGTAATTTCACATGTGAAAT